>CM077079.1:53421127-53602449 GCA_039513925.1 Platanthera zijinensis | reverse complement strand
GGCCGATCGTCGAGAATTGACAGATGATTCCCGCCGAATTGACTTGGTGCATTTTCTTTGCCCAGGCAGATTCGCTGGCTTGCACAGGTGGACCGAACTGGCTTCGGGGATTCGAGCTGATGATTCCTTGGAGGGTCACTTCAATATGACCCATTATGAGCGGTCCAATGGGGCGTTGACACGTGGCAGAAGATGTAACCTAATACATCGGCTTATAAAGGGACGTTAAACCCGAACCCTAGCCTTGCGCCGATCAACCCTTGCCGTCATCGTGGATCTCGCGAACCGTCGGAGCCGAGGGAAGTCGGAGCTCTTGGAGGCATCCTTCTCTCTCTCTCTCTCTCTCTCTCTCTCTCTCTCTTACCTTTGCCGTGAAGAACAAGCACCAAGCAAGGGATGCCGCAAAGAAGAATGACTAGATCCATGGCCGGGAATGTGGTACCGCAGGAAACGAGGTGAGTTTTCTCCCTCTCCCTTGGTGCTAGATCTGTAGTTATATTCTAGGAGAGATATCGACTCCATAGAGTCTTGATGGTGAAGAGGAGATTTCTTAGGGAAAACCATGCCTAGGTTGTTTTCTAGGCTTTTAGTCTTCTTCAACCTCTCCATCATTCAAAGTGAAGATGAGAGAGTGATTCGTGGAGAAGTGCGGCTTTGTGAGGGTGAATATGGGTGGACGAATGTCTGGAGGTGTTTTGGGAGGTCGGTGCAAGAAGGAAGATGAATGGATGCCGTTCATCTCACCTTAAGATGCGTGCAGAAATCTGACTTCTGCACGCAGCGATCTTCGCCGCCAGTTTCGGAGGCATTCTGTTCATATCTGGGTTTTTGACTCAACACGAAAGTCGTAGCCCTCGAAGATACCTTTCCAACAAGTGGTTGCATGTTTCCAGGCAATACCTATAGCCACAGGAAAGTCCGTTCGAGTCTGCTGTGATGGGGGAAATATGTCCAGGAAATCTGTATCCAGTACGCAGCAGAGTTTGAGTCAAATTTCTGATGTGATGCGACCAAATCTGGGCTTCTAACTTAACATGAAAGTCGTAGCCCTCGCGAATACCTTTCCAACGAGGGGTTGAGCATTTATAGCGGATTCCTGTAGCTCCAGGAATTCCAATTTTGGTGGCAAGCTATATAATAATAATGTTCATGTTAACTCATGGTTAAGTGTACTCTTGTGAAAGTTATGATGTGCAATTTATATCATTTGGCTCCTTTGATTATGATGCTATAGTTAACCTTATGAATGTTGTGCTCAACATTGGTAGCCATCTAGGTTAATGGTGATGTGAATTGAGATAGGATGGCTAGTGATCAATGGAGGTTGAGCTTGGTTGTAGATTATATCTATCCTGTGATGAATTGAGGTGATCAATTGAATAGATAATTGTGAATGAGAGGAACTTTATTGGGAGAGTATTTTGTACCCGGGATCTGAGCCTAATGGGTTTTGTTGATAACCGATGCTTAGAGATATAGTCTCCCTACGGGTAGCATCGAGTGAGTTATGATGGTGCATGTGGTGTGCGACGACTCGATGTGTCGCGATACTGAGATAATGAATGTGGCAGGTCTACGGGCTCGCCAGTCGTCACACTGATGGGAGCCAATAGTTAGACCTTGGGCGGTAGGGCTAGACACTTGGTGTCCATAACCCGAGGTCTCCTCCGCGCCATGAGAATGGTTGGGCTTGCGCCTCGTGCGATTCCGAGGTTCCTTCCGATTCGAAATCAAAGGCCAGGTTGGGCTGTGTTCTTGGTGCACATCTACCCAAGACCCCTTCTGAGCCGTAGTATGCGTGTGAGCTCCGCTGTTGTGTTCTTAGCATTGAGGAATACGGAGGCCTAGGACAGGTAGTGTGGATACCACCTAGTAGTGGAGATGCCCGCTCCACTTTCACCGTCTGGCCACGATGGTAGACGCCTGAGAGGTTAGCTACCTGCTCGAAAAGTGGGAACTTCAAGTCTGTGTCGACATAGCAACTTGCATGTGTTTGAACATGGGTCGGTCATTGCATAGCATTTATACCATACCATTCATATCATGCACAAGATCCTTATCGTATAAGTTTGTATGGGCACTCTTATACGATGAGTTACTTTTCTGTTAAGCCGAACCTTAACTTATAAGTTTGTATGAGCACTCTTATAAGTTAAGTTACTGTTCCTGTTGTAGATTATATGCTGATTAATTAATTGTTTTAATAGAACTGCTAGCTTACTTCGTAGAGATATTATTCTTACCAGTTCCTTGTCACCTGCTTGATTACTCCTGTTATATATATACATATTGTACTTGTTTCCTTTCTCCGCCCGGTGCCGAGGAGTCGCCAGGGGAGCGGATGTGAAGCCACTTAGTCTTTATGACTAACGGTTGCTACGTCTTCCATTTTAGGAGGAAATCCCGCAGATTGGCGCAGCAGCAGCAGGACATCCAGGCCGGACGACAGGACCTGAGGTGACGATACGTCGATACCGTCCGTGACAGTTATGAGTGTTTTGTTGTAGCCTTCTTGGCAAACAGTTTTTAGACTCTGATATTTTAGAAGCTCGTTATTCTTCTTACTTTCCGCTTCGTTTTGGACTTAAAACAATGTGTGAATTGACTTTCTTTTTATCTTATGATTGGGTTGGCATAGTACATTGATATTGGTTGTAGCCGGCGGAATAGGCGTCTTGTAGTACAGACTAACCCGTGTGTTAGTGCTACCGCAAGGCGGCTACTCTGGCATAAGACTCCCCTCGTGCCGTGTTTTGTGTTCCGGGAGGGGGGGTCTTACAAATGGTATCAGTTTGTCGCGATCCTCACCTAAAGAAGTCATTTAACAATGGGCCACTCCCGTTCGATTAGTCAGCATGGGGACAAACTGACTTAGCGGAAGCAGTGGTGTGCCCATATGTAATTCACACTAAGTTTGTCCAACTTTGACCTTAGTTTTAGCCAACCTGACCCTAGTTCGTACCTTATGCATAGGTCCCAGCGCAGGTGGAGCCGGTTGGGGGTACTCCTACCCCTTCTGTTCCTTCACAATTCCAACAGTCAGAGCTGGGGCAAACGCTGTCAGCAATATTAGATGCTTTTAGAGCACAACAAGCTCCGGTGCAGCAACAAGCTCCGGGCTCCAACTGGTTGAGCACCTTCCGTGCCCTGTCCCCTCCTGCTTACCTAGGGACAGAGTCGGCGGTGCGCACCGAAGAGTGGATTGATACCGTTGAAGAGCTGATGGCCGTATAAGATGCCCGAGCAATATGGCAGTGACCTTGGTGGTGACGTTGCTGGAGCTGCACTCCAAACGATGGTGGAAGTCCCTCATGGGCTCCACCTTTCAAGGGCGAGTGTACACAGACATTAGTTGGAGTGAATTCTCGGAAGCTTTCTTGGAACATTTCATCCCCTCTTCCGCACGGGATGGACTTGAAGAGAGATTTCTACAACTGAAGCAGGGATCGAAATCGGTGACGGAATACCAGCAAGAGTTCCAACACCTCGCTAGGTTTGCCGATTCTTATGACTTGGATGATAGAGGCTATGCGAAGCGCTTTTATAAAGGGTTAAGGGACCCCCTGAGACAGGCCCTTTTGTTTATAGCTGACGCTAGCCTGGCAGAAATTATTGACATGACAAAGAGACTAGAGGCAGATCACATGGAAAGTAATAAGAGACCTGCAGAAGGGGTGATGGAAGTCGGCCCCAGTAATAGAAGGAGACATGATCATGGTAGAGGAAGAGGAAATCAGAGAGGCTGCCGGTGGTTCAACTATAGAATGGAGACCCGATTCTGCAGCCACCAGCTTTGACAATTTAAACAACCTGGGGGCCGACGAGACATAGTGTGTTTCGAGTGCAACCAACGGGGCACGTCCGGCGTTTCTACCCGCGCTTGTTCGCGAATGCTCCTCTTGCTCTCCCTCCAGCAGCTCCTCGTGTACGGGGGCATATGCGTGGTCGGGGACGGGGACCACCAGGGAGAAATAAGGGACATGCGCGGGAGCAAGTGTTTGCATTGGATATGACCCAAGCGCGGAACCCGCAAGAGGTTATCGCAGGTACGTATGAGTTATTAATAGTGCTCGGAATGTTTCTTTTTATGATACATGGAACATGCACATCCTAGCTAGTGGTTATATCTTGATATTTTAGGCACCGTCATGGTTAGTGGGAGCTCCCGCTTATGCGTTATATGATACGGCCGCATCTCACACGTTCATTTCGGCGAAATTCGTGAAAGACTTAGAGAGGGTGCACCATTTCACTGGAACTATGCAAAGGGTGCATGTAATGATCGCGTACGTAACAGCGTTACGGCTCGCCCTCCAGCTCGCTACCGGGCTGCAGCCCAAGCAATCTTCCACACGTTGTTGTTGGCCACAGCCTTTGATGAGCGAACGTCGACAGTTAAGTTGCCGTACGGGACTTCCCAGGAGGTCACCCATCCCAGTACTACTGCAGCTTAACTATGGAGTTCAACCTTCATCACATTGAGCTGCACTCAATTGGTGATGAAGGTTGAAGAGAACTCCAGTTAAGCGTGCTGGCGAGAGTAGTACTGGGATGGGTGACCCCTGGGAAGTCGTACGGCCCAAGTAACTGTCGAGTTCGCTTCAAAGAGGCTGTGGCACCTTAGAAGAGCTTGGGCTGCAGCCCTAGCGACGCCTAGAGCAGAGCCGTGGCACTGCCACGTTGGATCGGCTAGGGCGTTACAGTGCATCTCCCGGATGGATCAGAGATGACATCATCTGCCAGCTGTGACTTCGACACGCTCATAGGAGGGAAGTTCTTTGAAACTGCAGTGACAGTATTGAAGATTCCGGAGTTCGACCTCATTTTGGGCATGCATTGGTTGGACTGGCACACGCCAGAATTAATTGTGCGGAGAAGCAAGTTACCTTGAGGCATGGAGACTCGGAAGTCGTCTTCCAAGGTATTAGATTCACACCTCGTAAACTGTTATCTTCAATTCAGGTTATAAAATCTCATATGGAGGGGGACGAAGTCTATGTAATTTGTTTCGAGTTGAAGAAGATGGCATTAGATGTCAAAGATGTGCGGGTAGTGCGGGATTTCCTCGAGGTATTCCCCGAGAAATTGTCGGGACTACCCCCGCATAGGGAGGTGGATTTCCAAATCAAGCTAGTTCCAAGTGCCAAGCCCGTTTCACGGGCTCCTTACTGAATGGCTCCGAAGGAACTTGTGGAGTTTAGAGTCCAACTTCAGGAGTTGGTGGAAGCAGGCTTCGTTCGCCCAAGTTTGTCACCTTGGGGAGCTCCTGTTTTGTTCGTTAAGAAGAAGGACGACACCCTACGGTTGTGCATAGATTATCGAGAATTGAATCGGTTAACGGTGTGGAACACTACCCTCTACCCCGCATCGATGAACTATTTGATCAGTTGGCGGGATCACATTGGTTCTCCAAGTTGGACCTGCGGTCGGGGTATTATCAGCTAAGAATACAAGAGGACGATACTCAGAAAACGACGTTTAGCTCGAGATACGGCCTATATGAGTTCACCGTGATGCCATTCGGGCTCACGAACGCCCCTTCAGCCTTTATGAGTTTGATTAACAAGGTGTTCGGCTCCTATTTGGACATCTTTGTCATCGTGTTCATCGATGACATTCTAGTCTACTCCAAGACAGAAGCGGAGCACGCCGAACATCTAGCCTTAGTACTGGAGAAGTTAAAGGAACACACTTTATTTGCCAAGTTCAGCAAATGCGAGTTTTGGCTCCAAGAGGTTGCCTTCTTGGGCCATGTGATTAGTGGGGCTGGGCTAGCGGTGGATCCGGCCAAGGTGCGGGCCGTGAAGGAATGGTCGCCATTGAAGTCGGCGGCGACGTACGGAGCTTTCTTGGACTTGCCAGGTACTATCGCAAGTTTGTGAAAGGCTTCTCGAAGGTCGCCCTTCCCCTTACCACACTGATGAAGAAGGGTGTGCCGTACGAATGGACACCCCAGTGCGAAGCCGCGTTCCTAGAGTTGAAGGACCGGCTCACGACCGCACCCATCCTAGCCCTCCCGTCGGGGAAGGAAGGCTTTCAAGTTTACACGGATGCGTCGTACCAAGGGATGGGAGCCGTGTTGATGCAGAATGGGCACGCGATTGCTTATGCTTCAAGACAGTTGAAGAAGCATGAAGCCAACTATCGGTGCATGATTTGGAGTTGGGAGCGGTGGTGTTCGCCCTGAAGATTTGGAGACACTATCTGTATGGCGTCCACTGCGAGATCTTCTCGGATCATAAGAACTTAAAGTACGTCCATACTCAAAAGGAGTTGAATTTGAGACAACGGCGGTGGTTGGAGTTTTTGTGTGACTACGAATTCACCTTGAACTACCACCCCGGAAAAGTTAATTTCGTAGCTGATTCCATGAGTCAAAAAGTACCGGGATCGAGCACGGAGTCCCATTTGATGAGCATGGAGTTAGTCCGGATACTTAGGGAGATGGAGATCACGTTGGTATTTAAGGATCAACCGGAAGAGTATACAGAATACTTGGCCGCAATGAGTATAGTTTGCAACATACGGGACCATATTCGGATGGAGCAGAAGGAGGATGTGGCTCTAATTCTGGTTTTCAAGTCAATTGAGGATGGACGACAGAAGAGTACTTCTTAAAAGACGGCCTCGTCCATTTTCGTGGACAGCTTTATATCCCCGAAGGTGGCAATATTCGAGAGGATATCCTAAAGGAGGCTCATTGCTCCCAATATTCAGTACATCCTGGGATCGCAAAAATGTACACCGATTTGCGGAAGACGATATGTTGGCCGGGCATGAAGAGGGATGTCAAGTATTTTGTTATGCATTGTGTGGCTTGCCAAATGGTGAAGGCAGAGTGCAGAAGTCCCAGTGGAATGTTACAGTCATTGCCCATCCCAGAATGGAAGTTTGAAAATATCTCCATGGACTTCGTCCACGGATTACCTCGCTCACGCTCGGGGAATGATTCGGTGTGGGTGATTGTCGATCGCTTGACCAAAGTAGCCCGGTTTATCCCATTGAAGAAGGAGGCGCATGTGGATGTTTTGGTGCGCCTATTTGTAGAACAGTTTGTGTGGTATCATGGAGTGCCGAAGACGATCGTATCTGACCGAGATGGCTGGTTTACGTCAAGAGAATGGAGGGCTGTACAAGCTTACTTGGGCTCGCGTCTCACTTTCAGCACAGCTTTTCATCCTCAGACGGACGGGCAATCTGAACGGACCATTCGAACATTGGAGGACCTGTTGAGATTGTGTGTGATAGATAGGGGGGAGCCGTGGGAAAGACTCTTTCCCTTAGTGGAATTCTCCTATAACAACAGCCATCAAGCTAGCATTGGTATGGCACCCCATGAAGCTCTATACGGAAGGAGGTGTAGGACCCCCTTGTCTTGGGTGCAAGACGAAGACCTGAAGGCATTGGGAATAGAGTATATTGATGATACTGATGCGATAGTCAGATTGATACGGGATCGCATGCTTGAGGCTCAGAGTCGGCAAGCGAGGTATTATAACGCGAAACACCGGATGGTGGAATTTCAAGTGGGAGACAGGGTGTTTCTGAAAATCTGGCCGATGCATGGAGTATCACGAGTACGAGGCGTGAAGAAGCTAAGCCCAAGGTACGTTGGACCTTATGTCATAGTGGAAAGGATTGGCCCGTTGGCCTACCGGTTAGAGTTGCCACCATAACTGGGGAACCTCCACGACGTGTTCCATGTATCATCTCTCCGGAAAGCATTGATATGGCCCAACCAATACACCCCCATAACTGATGGTGCTGTGGCGTCTGATAGGTCTGTGCGATTGGAGCCGGTGCGGATCGTTGACAACGAGGTGAGAGCTCTGCGCCGTAAAAGTGTGCCTCTGGTAAAAGTGTTATGGTCTAATCATGGGAAGGAAGAATTTACTTGGGAGCCAGTGGACTTAATGCGGAAGCGCTACCCGGAGCTGTTCTCCCAAGGTAACATTTTATACCGCATATTATTTTGTACTTGCATCCCCATAGCCCTAGCCTGATTTCGGGGACGAAATCTTATATTTTTTTTATAGGATTTGTAACGTCCCAATTTGCGCAAGGGCCCTCGCATGAGTTTTGAGTAAAGAGTCTTGACTCGGGCTCGGGTGCACTGGCAAAAGGTGTCAAGTGCGTTGGATGGAGTGTAGGGTTGGGTGATATCCAACGGATCGAAAGGGAATGGCCTAAGGGAAAATCGTCGAGAATAACTGGTGATTCTCGCCGATCGTCGAGTATCGATGAGAATACTCAACGCTCTCAACACCAGATTTCCTATGAGAATGGCCTAAGGGAAAATCGTCGAGAATACCTTGTGATTCTCGCCGATCGTCGAGTATCGATGAGAATACTCAACGCTCTCAACGCCAGATTTCCGATAGG
Source organism: Platanthera zijinensis (assembly GCA_039513925.1). Lineage (NCBI taxonomy): Eukaryota > Viridiplantae > Streptophyta > Magnoliopsida > Asparagales > Orchidaceae > Platanthera > Platanthera zijinensis. The sequence continues at coordinate 53,594,067 of CM077079.1, read as the reverse complement.
AATGGCCTAAGGGAAAATCGTCGAGAATACCTGGTGATTCTCGCCGATCGTCGAGTATCGATGAGAATACTCAACTCTCTCAACGCCGGATTTCCGATAAGAATTGCCGAAGGGAAAATCGTCGAGAATGCCTGGTGATTCTCTCCGATCGTCGAGTATCGATGAGAATGCTCAACGCACTCAACGCCAGATTTCTGATAAGTTAGGCTAAGGGAAAATCGTCGGGTATCATTGTTGATACCCGATGAATTCGTCGAGAATGCCTGACGATTCTCGCCGATCGTCGAGAATGACACATGATTCCCGCCGAATTTGACTTGTGCATTTTCTTCGCCCAGGCAGATTCGCTGGCTTGCACAGGCGGACCGAACCGGGCTTCGGGATTCGTGCTGGATGATTCCTTGGACCGGGTCACTTCAATATGACCCATTATGAGCGGTCCAATGGGGCGTTGACACGTGGCAGAAGATGTAACCTAATATGAAGGATCAAGCGCATACCCAACGCACCAGCCCGGACTATTGAGAGGGCGCTACTTAATTTTTTATATAAGTAGCAGAGCGCCACGGGTCAAGTGAAGAAGCCGGACCCAACAATCCCCCCCGGCGTCCAGCACAACCGTCGGCTCAGAGGTGGGGTTACCACATGGCCCACACGGCTCAGAGGTGGGGTTACACATGTCCACGTTGCCTGACCCACCAGACCCACACAGGTAGAAGGGATCAGGATTTAATAGCGCCCCCCCGTCTTGAACCCGTGACCTCCTCTGATACCAATTGAAGGATCAAGCGCATACCCAACTGCACCAAAAGCCCGGACTATGGAGAGGGCGCTACTATTTTATATAAGTAGCAGCGCCAGGGTCAAGTGAAGGAACGCGGACCCAACATAATACATCGGCTTATAAAGGGACGTTAAACCTGAACCCTAGCCTTGCGCCGATCAACCCTTGCCGTCATCGTGGATCTCGCGAACCGTCGGAGCCAAGGGAAGTCGGAGCTCTTGGAGGCGGCCTTTTCTCGATCTCTCTCTCTCTCTTTCCTTTGCCGTGAAGAACAAGCACCAAGCAAGGGATGCCGCAAAGAAGAACGACTAGAACCATGGCCGGAATATTGGTACCGCCGGAAACGAGGTGAGTTTCCTACCCTCTCCCTTGGTGCTAGATCTGTAGTTATATTATAGGAGAGATATCGACTCCATAGAGTCTTGATGGTGAAGAGGAGATTTCTTAGGGAAAGCCATGCCTAGGTTGTTTTCTACGCTTTTAGTCTTCTTCAACCTCTCCATCATTCAAAGTGAAGATGAGAGAGTGATTCGTGGAGAAGTGTGGCTTTGTGTGTTTGAATAAGGGTGGATGAATGTCTGGAGGAGTTTTGGGAGGTCGGTGCAAGAAGGAAGATGAACGGATGCCGTTTATCTTACCTTAAGATGCGTGTAGAAATCTGACTTCTGCACGCAGCGATCTTCGCCGCCAGTTTCGGAAGCATTCTGTTAATATTTGGGTTTTCGACTCAACATGAAAGTCGTAGACCTTGAAGATACCTTTCAAACGAGTGGTTGCACGTTTCCAGGAGATACCTGTAGCCACGGGAAAGTCCGTTCGAGTCTGCTGCGATTGGGGGAAATATGTCCAGGAAATCTGTATCCTGTACGCAGTAGATTTCGAGTCAAATTTCTGATGTGATGCGACCAGATCTGGGCTTCTGACTCAACATGAAAGTCATAGCCCTCGCAAATACCTTTCCAACGAGGGGTTGAGCGTTTATAGCGGATTCTTGTAGCTCCAGGAATTCCAGTTTTGGTGGAAAGCTATATAATAATATTTTTCATGTTAACTCATGGTTAAGTGTACTCTTGTGAAAGTTATGATGTTCAATTTATATCATTTGGCTCCTTTGATTATGATGCTATAGTTAACCTTATGAATGTTGTGCTCAACATTGGTAGACATCTAGGTTAATGGTGATGTGAATTGAGATAGGATGGCTAGTGATCAATGGAGGTTGAGCTTGGTTGTAGATTATATCTATCCCTTGATGAATTGAGGTGATCAATTGAATAGATAGTTGTGAATGAGAGGAACTCTATTGGGAGAGTATTTTGTACCCGGGATCCGAGCCTAATGGGTTTTGTTGATAACCGATGCTTAGAGATGTAGTCTCCCTACGGGTAGCATCGACTGAGTTGTGATGGTGCATGTGGTGTGCGACGACTCGATGTGTTGATCTACTGAGATAATGAATGTGGCAGGTCTACGGGCTCGCCAGTCGTCACACCGATGGGAGCCAATAGTTAGACCTTGGGCGGCAGGGCTAGACACTTGGTGTCCAAAACCCGAGGTCTCCTCCGCGCCATGAGAGCGGTTGGGCTTGCGCCTCGTGCGATTCCGAGGTTCCTTCCGATTCGAAATCAAAGGCCAGGTTGGGCTGTGTTCTTGGTGCACATCTACCCAAGACCCCTTCTGAGCCGTAGTACGCGTGTGAGCTCCGCTGTTGTGTTCTTAGCATTGAGGCGTACGGAGGCCTAGGACATGTAGTGTGGATACCACCTAGTAGTGGAGACGCCCGCTCCACTGTCACCGTCTGACCACGACGGTAGACGCCTGAGAGGTCAGCTACCTGCTCGAAAAGTGGGAACTTCAAGTCTGTGTTGACATAGAAACTTGCATGTGTGTGAACATGGGTCGGTCATTGCATAGCATTCATACCATACCATTCATATCATGCACAAGATCCTTATCGTATAAGTTTGTATGGGCACTCTTATATGATGAGTTACTTTTCTGTTAAGCCGAACCTTAACTTATAAGTTTGTATGGGCACTCTTATAAGTTAAGTTACTATTCTTATTGTAGATTACCTGCTGATTAATTATTTGATTTAATAAAACTGCTAGCTTACTTCGTAGAGATATTATTCTTACCAGTTCCTTGTCACCTGCTTGATTACTCCTGTTATATATATACATATTGTACTTGTTTCCTTTCTCCGCCCAGTGCCGAGGAGTCGTCGGGGGAGCGGATGTGAAGCCACTTAGTCTTTATGACTAACGGTTGCTACGTCTTCCATTTTAGGAGGAAACCCCGCAGATAGGCCAGTAGCAGGACATCCAGGCCCGGACGACAGGACTTGAGGTGATGGTACCGTCGATACCGTCCGTGACAGTTGTGAGTGTTTTGTTGTAGCCTTCTTGGCAAACAGTTTTTAGACTCTGATATTTAAGAAGCTCGTTATGCTTCTTACTTTCCGCTTCGTTTTGGACTTAAAACAATGTGTGAATTGACTTTCTTTTTATCTTATGATTGGGTTGACATAGTACATTGATATTGGTTGTATCCGGCGGAATAGGCGTCTTGTAGTATAGACTAACCCGTGTGTTAGTGTTACCGCAAGGCGGCTACTCTGGGCATAAGACTCCCCTCGTGCCGTGTTTCGTGTTCCGGGAGGGGGGTCTTACAACACGTGTGCCACGAAATCACCATTTTCACACTTAAGATCAAACTCCTCCGAAACGTGTACGGTCGTCTGGCAACATCGATGTCTGCAGGACGATAATGACAAAAACCGTCATCTGTGTTGTCGTAGGCCAGCTTTTACTTTCACTGTCGTCGGATGGTGATACTGGCTATCGCCAGCGACAACACCTTAGCTCTTTTTATTGTTCCAAATCAAAGATCGAATGTCACTTTGGTTAGCCCTGTGGTATTTGCGCATAGAACACCCAATAATCAAATACAAATGAGATTTGTTATTAGCAAACCAAGAAGCATGGAACGCATGCTCCAACAGCTTGAGCAACCGTTGTCGATTAACCATAGATGTGAGGGATCTTTATTTTCTGGGCCCTTGCAGGTGAAAAGAAATTGATCATTTCCGGTTTCTGAGAACTTGGCTTCCTGTTTGGGCTTGAGCCAATAGTTTTTCTCATAGTGGTTTTGGATCTTACATGTCTTGCATCTAAAATAGCAACCCTTGGTGAGATGATTTTGTTTCTTACAGTTTGTACAGGAAGGACTTGATGTAGTGGTTGTGTCCTTCTATTTTGAATAGGCCTTCTCTTCATATTTCTGATTTTTAGATCCCTTATTGAAGGGAGGCATCTTCCCTTTCTTATCTTTGAATGTTATTTTACTTTGAAAGACCTTTTCCAAAGGAGTGCTGTCATGAAGTAGGAGATCTTCATTTGATTGAAGTGATCCCATTAATTATGTGACAGTCATTGCTTCAATATCATGGGCTTCCATGATAGCAGAGACTATGTGATTATAGTTCTTGGGTAACGACCTTAGCACTTTCTCCACAATTTGAGTTTCTTCCAAGCTTCCCCCCAATGCTTTTATTTTATTTGCTATGCTTGTTATCTTGGCAAAATAGTCTTGTGATTTTTCTCCATCATGCATCTTAATGTCATCAAATTGGCATCGTAAGGTTTGGAGCTTGATTTTAATTACCTTTTTAGTTCCCTTGTATTCATCCTTGAGACGGTCCCAAGCTTCCTTTGATGATTTAGACCCCATGATTCTTGGATAGATGGTTGTTGATACTCCTTACTGTATTAAGTGCAGTGCAAGAGCATCCTTCATCTTGTCTTCTTTCTTGGTTTTTGGTGTTGCACCTTCAGTGGCTTTGCCGGTCGAAGGAACACCGTCGTTTACAATATCCCACAAGTCTTGTGAGATCAACAGAATTTCCATTTTGTAACTCCATTGCTCATAGAATTCTTCATTGAACATGGGGATGGAAGGATGGGAGAAGACGTGCATAGTGGTAGATGATGCTGCCATGAGAAATGAGATTAGTTAATGAGGATTTCTCAACCAATCCTCTCATACCACTGTTGGTGAGAGATCGACGAATTGGGAGATGGGAGGTAAATCAAGCTTTAAGTATTGTAATGTTTTACTGATGGTGGTTTCGGGTGTTGTACAGGAGAAGAAAACCAGGAGAGAGAGCAGTATATCAATGTTAAATGGGAAATTCATTACTTCATTTAAGTAGGGATTACATCAGTATATATACTCTGTTTTTAGAGTATTCTGGATACATCTGGAATACAGAATATTCTAGATTTTATTTCATTTTGTTATTGGGCTTAATAGTGCTGAATTGGGCTTTTACATATTCGTGGGCTTTTACATATGTTATATACCTTAATTAGTGTACTTGAGATGTGTGTGAAAGGAAGTATTTGGAATTCCCTCAACACACATCAAAATATAATGATATCCCGAGCATACATCAATTTTTGAGAAATAAGTGGCACCACACAAATAATCTAGAAGCTTCCGTATGATGGGAATTTAATATTTACCCACCATGGTGGATTTGTTGAGCACATGATAGTCAATAGAGAAGTCACAACTACCATCCTTTGTGCACCCGATCTGGACTATTCTTGATAAGGGGCTATCACTTGGATGTATCAGACCAGCTATCAGCATATCAGACATGAGTCACTCAATTTCATCCTTTTGGATATCACCATAGCGATATGGGTGAACCAAAATTTATCGTGCTCTATCCTAGATCAGAATATGGTGATCTGTTGCATGAGGCTGTGGGAGTTCATGAATACGATAGACAACAAATGTAAAGGTATCTAGGAGGAAAGATGTAATGCCCCGAAACTAAAAAGTGGAACGGGCAGTGTTTTAAGGCCAAGTTGGAGCATGATTAGGTTGACACGGCCTGTAACACGGGCGTGTCAAGGGCCGTGTCGTGCTTGGGTTCGACGAATTTTCCGAGTGGTCGATGGAATACATTCGACGATCCTTGAAGGTCGGGAACACAGCCTGAGACACGGGTGTGTCCAGGGCCGTGTCCTTCTCGGGCTGTTAGCCGGGCTGTGTTGGGTGAGGAACACGACCTGGATCACAGGCATGTTCTGGTAGACACAGAAGTGTCGAGAAACTATGTCCTCTTCGGGATGTTTTGGTTCCTGTGTCGATTGGGGAACACGCCCCGCAACACGGGCATGTATTGATTGACACAGGCATGTCAAATGTGACACTGACTTGTCTAAGCCCGTGTCCTGTTCGGGACGCAATGGTTTCTTATGCTGGTTGAAGCACACGGCCTTGGATACGGGCATGTCACAAGCCGTGTTCGGCCCAGGAAAGTGTTTTTAGGTGCAAATCGTGGTCGTTTGTTTCCTTCAAATGGGATCCAAGGGTCCAGATTTGTCCTTGATGTTATAAGGCCGGGAATAGTGGGTGAAACCCTCATTTCTCTTTAGGTTTTCTCTTTCTAGAGTGTTAGAGAGAGGGGAGAGAAAGGAGGAAGGAGAAGGAGTTATCCGGCAGCCGGCGGAGCTTCGGAGCCCCAAATCGCAAGCTGAGTCCTGATCTGTGGAGGCGAGGTCGTTGCGGTGCTTTTCATCCATCTAGTTCTTCATGGCGCCAAAGCAACCCGTAAGGGTAACGTTTCTCTTCTTGTACATGTGAAGTCCTCTTCCTCTTTGCATGGTGTGTGAAGCCTACCCGGACAAGTTTGTTTAGATTGGTGATGTTTTAATTGTGCTTGCAGTGCCGGAGAAGACTCCGTGCAGTTTGCTTTTCGGGTTTTCTACGCGGTAGATTGCAACAGGGAGTCTTGGAGATTAACTCCAAGGTGCACCCAGAAATCTGGGCAGAAGTGAAGTTCTGCCATTTTGGTGGCCTGGGATCTAGCCTTGTGCAAAACCGAGCTATGTACTATTGTATGATCGATACATTGGGATTTAGTGAAGCTTGTACCGCGTTGATGGCTATAGGGTCGTGGCGAGGTGAGAAACGGGATGGTGAAACCTTACCCACTCCAAGTGGTTGAGTGAAAGGTTGCTTGGAGAGCGAGTCTAGGCTTCGACTGAAAGGACTTAAATACTCATGTTGTTTGTCGTCCTGGGGGTGGTGGGACTGCGGAATGAGCTGGGCTCGGACCGAGTTCACCGAGTAAGTGCCCTGAGAGAACGGGGTGTGTGGTCATTCGTGCCTACACCTGTGGTGAAGTGCGCTGTTGTACTTTCACTATATTATTTGGCTATGCTATTAAAATGCAGGGAAGGAGCACCGCCACCCCAAATCTGGGGTGGTGTCGTTATTATTTGGTCAGCTTTAGCGACTATTGCTTTTGTTTGCCACTGTCATGGTGGAATGTTGATTGAAGGTGCTACGAAGTCTAGTGGCAAATAGCGGGCTGAAGCCCTTGTTGCTGAGCCGGAACTCGAAGGTCAATGCGAATATTTACTTGTATTCTCTTTTGTGACTGGCCTGCGTTCCGATGTTTGGAAGAAACTATTTGTTTAAAGTAAACACATGTAAGCCATAAGGCCAAGTACTTTGTGTATTTGTATGCTCATTCCTATTTTTTGGGATTTTTAGTGGACATTCATGTTGTGGCTTGGGTTCTTTTCTTTGTAATATTTAAAATGCTTCCGCTAAAATGTGCTCTATGTAGGACGTGTGTTATTGAAAGGATGGTTTATTTTAGTAACCCTTGGGTCTGTTGGTGGTATATGGCATCGGGCCCCAGCCGGACCTACTGCTATATGCCATGTGACGGATAGGGGTATTTTAAGATAACTTATGAGACATGGGAGAGGGGGCGGTTGGCGAGCTGCCTGCTTCAGGTGTGATAATCTGCCATAAAATGCTAAAAATATTGACTAATTTGGTATGTTACGCCATGTGAGAGGATACAACAACTCGTTGGAGGGTTAAATCACCCAAGAATGTTTAGCAGTAGTTTGCTTACAAAAGGCCATCTACTTGGCTGCCTAGTTGTGGATGCTTCCATGTAATGTCTGTAAACAAGAGATGCAAAGAATTGCGTCCGCCATGCCCAAGTGAAAGTCGTAAAAAATTATAAAAGCAATATAATCCCCAACTGAAAAGGGCAGATGTGACAAAGAACTTTAGTTGGGGATCAGTGAACGTATACAAAGTTGACCAACTAACCATTATTGGATCAAGGGAAAGATGCAAGTGAATCGCTAAGCCAACTTAAATGAAGTTGTTGATAGATCACTATCAATCATCATCACCATTGGGGTCCCCATCAAGAGGTCTTTAGAGTTTCATGGTGTGCAGTCTAGAAATTCCCATGAGTGAAAAGTGGGAGAGTTCAAACCCTTCGATGTGCAGTCATATGATCTGTCGAGGATGGTTTCTCTAGAATAACGGAGTCGAAGTAGGTGGTTATAACTTTATCCTCATTTTCACATATAAGAACTATAACACCACCATCCGTCACATGAAATATAACAGAGGGTCAGGGAGGGAACCCACGTCATATTCCACAGACAGTTTGTGGAGTTACATGTTAATATCAAAAGACGAAACAAATCCAAGATCAGAGCATTTTAGTGGAAGCTTCACGAGTTAAATTGAACTCAAGTATCAAAAACGTCCACTATATAAAACCATAGGAATGTTATTATAAAATACACAAAGCATTACGACCTTAAGGCCCTACAATTATGCTTCAACAAGGTGGTTTACAAACATCGGCTTGCAGGCCAGCCACATATGAAAACAATGAAGAGCCTTCGGTTGGCCTTCGAGGTCCGACATAGCATCAAAGGGTTGCAATCCGCTATTTTTTGCTCGGCTCTCCAGCAGCTGCACAGGGACAATCTACCACAAGGATGGGAAACAAGGCAACGGTCAGCTTTAGCTGACCAATTTATAACACCCCTACCTCATACTCGGGGCAATGGTATTCCTTCTCTATATGTATAGTAACTATACATAGATATATCATAAGATGGTACAACTCAAGCACAATTCAATATATCACAAACTTTTGCATCAACTGCAAAACGTTCCTTGACATCTGGGCACATTCTCGGAGTACTAGAAACACCAGTCCCAAAATCATCCAAAAGTTTGAGACTGACAAAAAACTATGAGCATTTCCTGTCCGACATATAGCCAAGACTCTAATCCCTCGTGCTAACGGTCTATAACACCATGACTTAGGGCGGGTACAGTTTGGAATTTTCTCATTGCTCAAATCGTCATGCCATACCCAAAAGCCGAGATTCCATGGCTAAATGTATAAATGCAGAGTCACATCACATTTCCCGAGGAGTGAAACATAGCTGCGTTACATTTAATAGATGACTCTCATGGCCACCGGAGTTGAGCACCAATCTTACAACTCACATACTAGCCACACGGTCTTTGAGACACATGCTTTGTAAATAAAATTATATCCAGAATCTATAGCCTGCGATAGCCACTATCGCCTAGCGTTAACAACATAATTTCTCTTTCTGTGCCCAGACTCAGCCACAACTGGAACATTTGTCCAGAAAAATCTACAGCATCCTGATGTGCTAGAAGAACTGGACTTTCACGAAATATAGCTCATCAAGAGCTATCGCCAGCGATACTCGCTATCTCCCGATGATATCCAACGATTCTCACAACCTTGGTATTTTCTGGGTATTTTCCTAGAGTGCATCCCTAGTAATTCTTGCTACTGATTTCACAGGCACAACCCCTCAGACTACATAAACTACACATTTATACTCGGAGTCTTCTCAGACATGCAAATTAAAACATCACCAATCAAGACCAACCTGTCTGGATAGGCTTCACACAACATGCATATTTCATACTGTGATTTCTGGATTCTATATGCAAAACTACAAGGGGATATAACGTATCAACCCATCAGAATTCCCTTCGCTTTTCCACCTTTTGCTGGGGTATTCCATGCATATGCAAAAAAGGAGGACTTCACCTGTCCAAGAAAGGAGATCGTTACCCTCATAATTCTTTTTGGAGTCATGAAGAAGTCTTCTATCTGGATGGAAAGGATTGCCTCGCTTTACTCATCATGAATCTTGCTTCGGCTCTTGATTCCGACCACGGAATCTCCTTTTCAAGCTTGCAAAGCCCAGCCTTCTTCCTCCTTTCTTCCAAGAACTTGATGAGAGGGATGAGAGAGAGTGAGAGGAGAGAAATGAATCTTATCTTTACCTCTTCTCTAGTTAAGAATGCTTAGGAATAACCCTAGCCACACGATCCTCTCATCAATGGGAATGAAGGGCCATGATTTTGGCTCAAAAGTCAAAATATCGCTATCGCCGAGTGATATCGGCTATTGCCTAGCGATATCATCAGTAGCCGCCTTTACCCTAGTCACCACCGCTCATCGACCACCAAATAACCATCTAATACGTGTTCGCTATCGCTGCGTGATAATTATCACCAAGCAATAGTTTACTCAACAATTCGTCAAGTGCGTTGAGTGCATCGAGTGCGTCAAGTGGTATCGCCGCGTGATACATTACTATCATCGCGCGATAGTCTACTCACCGCTGTGTCGAGTGCGTTGAGTGTGTCGACTGGTATCGTCGTGCGATGCCTCACTATCTCTGCGCGATAGTCTACTCAATGTTGCGTCGAGTGCGTTGAGTTCGTCGAGTGGTATTGTCGTGCGATACCTCACTATCGTTGTGTGATAGTCTACTCAATGCTATGTCGAGTGCGTTGAGTGTGTCAAGTGCTATCACCGATGATAGTCACTATCGTTAGGCGATAGCTACCCGAAAGTTATGTTTTCCAAGTTTTTGGGTGTTACAAACCTTCCCTCCTTCCCGAAAGATAGGCAATACCCGATATCCCGCAATTACTTGCATAGTCTCTTGCAAAGCCTTCCACAAGACCGAGATATGAAACACATTATGCAAACCACTTAGCTTTGCCGAAAGAGCTAGCCAACAATAAGCCTCACCAACTCATTCAATCACCTCAAACAGATCAAGGTACCTCAGACTCAGCTTTTTCAAGCGCTGAATCCTGGACACACCTTTAAATGGCTTTATCTTCAGGTATTCCCAATTGTCCGCCGCAAACTCTATGTTTCAGTGTTTAGTGTTTTGGTACTTTGCTTATCTATCTTGGGCCACTAATAGCCAATCTCGTATAACACGTATAGTCGAATTTGCATCTTCGACTTCTTTATGCATATACAACTTCGATTCACCTGTTTCCGCCCAAGCTAAAGGAGTACGATACTAACTATCATATAAAGCTTCAAAGGGAACCCTCTGAATGCTAGCTTAATAGATATTATTATAGGCAAACTCGTTCATATAGATATGGTCCTCTCACCTCTTCCAAAAATCCAAGGCGCAAATACAGAGCATATCCTCCGTTGTCCTGTTGGTTCTCTCGATCTGACCAGCCATTTGTCGATGAAAGGTCATATTGAACATCAGTTTGGTACCCAACAACTGGTGGATTAGCCTCCAATCACTTAAAGTAAAGCGCCCATCCCGGTCATTAATGATGCTACGGGGCACACAGTGCAAACGTACTATGTTGTCAACGTATAACTTAGCCAATTTTTCAACTGAATCGTCCTTCTTGTTCGGTATGAAGTGTGATACCTTTGTCAATTGGTCAAATATCACCCACACAGCATCATTCCTGCTCTTTGATCTTGGTAATCCATGCACAAAATCAATAAAGATATCATCGAACTTCCACATTGGAATTGACAACGATTTCAGGAAACCTCCAAGCTTCTGACATTCTGCTTTTACCAATAAACAAATTTGGCACTTTGCCACGTAAAAATCTATGTCCTTCTAACCCGGACACCAGAACATCTTTTTCATGTCCTTATACATATTTGTGCTCCCTGGGTGAATTAAGTATTTAATAAAGTGTGCCTCATACATCAACTCCTCCTACGGCTTACCCATATTTGGGACGCGCAAACGACCTTCCTTTCTCAAAAGACCGTAATCTACGGAGAATTGGGAATTTGACCCATCTGTTGCATAATGCTTCATACTCTCATCAAGTTCCATTACTTATAGAACCCTGTCTGTGAGGTCATATTGCAATTCTATCTAGTTTAAGTATGCACTTATAGTGGCATTCTTGTCAACACAAGAAATATTTAAGTCCTCCAACTCCTAAATCAGACGCTCATCACGCATTTGTAACCACTTGCCAGTACTGGAGTCTTATGACTCAAGGCATCTGCGACTATATTTCCATGAGGAACTTCATCCATCTCCATTGTCGCATGTTCAGATCCTTCTGATCTATTAAATAGATAAGGCTTTTATTCCCCGTGAATATATCAACTTTCACGCCATACAAGTAGTTACGTCACAGCTTAAGTGCAAAAATCACAGTTGCCAACTCCAAGTCATGGGCTGGAGAGTTTTTCTCGTGCACCTTTAACTGTCATGAGCCATAATCTATAACTTTCCCAAATTATAGAAGAACTCATCCAAAGCCGCACCTTGATGCATCACTATATATCTCATAGTCATCTATAACGCATGACAACCTCAAGATAAGCGTTGTGGTCAAATGACTCTTTAATTCTTCAAAAGCTCACGCGCACTCAGGTGTCCAAATGAACTTCTGATCTTTCCTCGTCAGTGTGGTGAGAGGTAAGAATATCCACGAAAAGTTCTCCATAAAGCACCTATAGTAGCCAGTAAGTCCAAGGAATCTCCTGACTTCGGCTGCAGAGGTAAGCACAGGCCACTCACATATCACAGTGATCTTTGCCGGATCCACCGCAATACCCTCTCCACTAACCACATGACAATGAAAAGCCACCGGCGACAGCCAAAAATCACACTTTAATAACTTCGCATAAAGTTTATTTATTCTCAGGATATGCAAAATCATCCTCATGTGATTTGCATGATCTTCTTCTGATGAGAGTACACCAATATGTCATCAATAAAGGTGATCACAAATTGATCTAAGTACTCCTGAAAGGTCCGGTGCATAAAGTCCATGAATATCGATGTTGCGTTTATTAGCCCAAACGATATTACAGTGAACTCATAGTGACCATAGCGTGTATCGAACGTTGTTTAGGGAATGTCACATTCCCTGATACGCAACTGGTAATAGCCCGACTTAAAATCTAGCTTTGAATAGATAGTTGATCCTATCAGTTGATCAAACAAGCATTAATCTATGGAATCTGATACTTTTTTCCTCCGTCAGCTTGTTCAATTATCGATAAGCAATACAAAAACGCAAGCTTCCGTCCTTCTTCTTCATAAAGAGCACTGATGCACTCCAAGGTGACATACTTGGACGTATATAGCCTTGCTTTAACAGTTATTGTAATTGAACTTTCAGTTTTGCAGTCTCCTTTGGCGCTACTGGAACAGTGAACGAGCCACAACCTTCACACCTGACACCAACTCAATAGTGAATTCAATCCCTCGTCGGGGCGGTAACCTAGGGAGATCTTTAGGAAACACATCAGCATAATCCGATATAATTGGAATGCCACTCAAACTGGACTTCGGCTCAACATCCTTCAATAGCGAGAAGAACAACTCCATGCCCTTTCGAACGACCTTGACTACTTGGAGAGTAGACACACTACTAAAAAATAGACTTTTAGCTACGGCAGATTTCCGTGGCTAAAAGTCCAAAATCGTGGCTAATAACAATTAGCCACAGCCTACCCACGACAAATGGGCGTGGGCAATGTTAGCGTGGCTAATAGTATTAGCCACGCTGAATCCGTGGCTAATAAGTTATTAGCCACGGTTCAATTATCGTGGCTAAAAGTACCTCATTTGCCACGGTTCAATTATCGTGGCTAAAGGGCCTGTAATAAACATAATATAAAAAATATTCGGCCACCCGCCAGGCCGCCGCCGCCCGGCCTCCGCCGCCCAGCCGCCGCCGCCCGGCCGCCGCCGGGCCGCCGCCGCCCGGCCACCGCCGCCCGGCCGCCGCCGCCCGGCCACGTCGATTTAATTTCAAATAATAATTTTGAATGGCCTATATAAACCCCAAATCGAGCTTTTTATTGGCGGTGTGGGACTAAAAAAAACCCGACTTTTTGCCACGGATTAGGCTTCCGTGGCTAATACTATATTATTAGCCACGAAACAGGCAAACCGTGGCAAAAAGTTGGGTTATTTGCCACGGATTAGTCATCCATGGCTTATACTAGCTTATAAGCCACGGAATAGAAACCGTGGCTAATACTTTAGTATTAGCCACGGTTTTTCCCCGTGGTAAAAAAACCGTGGCTAAAAGCCATTTTTCTAATAGTGACATCAATATCTTGCTCGATGCTCGCATACCAGCGAACTTACTCTCTCGTTCAGTGTTCTGTCCAAACGTAACTTCCTTAGAGTTGCAATCAAACTCCGATATCGGTAGCAGAGATGCCTCCAATCCGAAATCTTGACTTCTTATCCGCACGTCAACACAATAATACTTATCCGCACGCATTATGCATCGATTAGCTAATAACACCTTTACTCTGTTTGTCGACAAAGAGTAGGCACTCTGATCCGCGATATGAAGTCCTCAGATAGAAATGAATGAGAAACACCTATATGAAATAGTGCACTCATCAGATAGTCTCGAATAAGGATGAAGCCTACATTCATCAAGTTATACACAAGCAATTCACAAGGTATAAAGTATATAAAGCATGAAAGCTATATACTATTCGTACCTATGCCGACATAAGCCTATTTGATGGCCTCCTGTTTGCCAAGATTGTAAACCCTTGGCTGAGCTAGAGCATATTGGGATGTAGTAGGCTCTAGCACCTTTCCCTTCTCAGCGTAAGATTCTCTGCCCTTTTATCCTTCCTTGGAAGGCCACTGGTACAATCATGGGCAAAATGCCCTGGCTTGCCATAAGTGTAACATGTGAGCGAACCTTACCCTGATGTTGCTCCAGAAGTAACAGTAAATGAAGCTTGCCCAGAGGACCTGGACTTCTTCTTCCATCTCCAAAAATGCGATTTTGAAGAAGTCGACACATTGAACTAGGGCTTTATCATAGCCAAGTCCCTCTTGACATGTACCCTCTTTATGTCTTTCCCTAACGAATGAGCCGTATCCATAAATATTTGAAACTCTTGGTTCATCGGACCCGAGAGCAGTAACCTCGGCTTATCCCGTAGTCCCTCATAGAACTTATTGGTCCTACGCTCATCGTCAGCAAAAGTAGACCCCATATGTCATCCAAACCTGGTGAATTCAAGCAAATAGTTATCCATACTATACTCGCCATGAGTCAAGCACTAGAACTTATTCACCATGGAAATCCGCTGTGACGAAGGCAGATGTTTTTCCAATAACAATCTCGAAACTCCTCCATCGAGATCTCAGATAGTCGTCTGCCCACAAAGTGGTGTAACTCTAACTCATCCCACTAAAGTCTAGCCTCTCCTTCCAACAGGAAAGTGGCCAAGATTACCTTTTGTTCCTCTATTTCAATCAAAGTCAACACTCTCTTGACTCGCGAAAGTCAGTCCTCTGCCTGTGTTTGGGATCCTGCACCCGTGAATGTAGGAGGAATAAAACTTATGAAGTGATTCAGCTTCCTTTCATTCGCTCGCCTATCAACAAAAGCCTCAGCAGGCACCTGCTTAACAGCTATAGACTCGGTTACACCATCCTCTACTGGTACCATTGCAGGCCACTCCTGCTCAGTCGGCTTTGCATTTATCATAACACACACTACCTCAGCAACTAAGCAAATCATTTCTACAGAAGGGGGAGGTGTGGGCATTCCAGATGGTGTTGTACTTTACACAGAACATTGTGGTTTAGACTGCCCCGCACCACTTCGAGTTACATAAAAGTGTAAAGTATACAATTCAGCGACCACAAACAAGGCCCACCATGGCTGATAGGAACACACAGGTTTCTCACACATGCGTATTTTCATTCTTAAGTAGACATTCTTGAGTTCATTTTTTATAATGGTAAGCATATACACGTGCTAGCCACCCCTCAAAAGAATTCGACCATGAATTCGCAGAAGGAAGACTGAGACAAAAGCTGATACTAAATTGCAACACCTCCATCCTTCACATGAAATATAACAAAGGATCCGATCGGGGCCCCACGCAAAATTCCACAGACAGTTAGCGAAGTTATATGTTAATATCAAAAGACCAAATGAATCCTAACTCAAAGCATTCTAGCTACTGCTTTATGGGTTAAATTGAACTCAAGTATCAACAAAGTCCACTATATAAAACCAAATGAATGTTATTATAAAATACACAAAGAGTTTTGACCTTAAGGCCTTACAATTATGCTTCAATAAGGTGGCTTACAAACATTGGCTCGCAGGCCGGCCACAGATGAAAACAATAAAGAGCCTTCTCTTGGTCTTCGACGGCCGGCATAGAATCAAAGGGATGCAAACCGCTATTTACTGCTCGGCTCTCCAGCACCTGCATAGGGACAATCCACCACAATGATGGAGAACAAGGCAATGGTTAGCTTTAGCTAACCAATTTATAATGACTGTACATCATACTCGGGGCAGCGGTATTCCTTCCCTTCATGCATAGTAACCAAACATAGATGTATCATAAGAAGGTACAACTTAATCACCATTCAATATATTACAAACGTCTGCATCAACTGCCAAACGGTCCGTGCACTCTGGGGCACATTCTCGGTGTACTGGAAACACAAGTCCCACCACCATCCAAAAGTCCGAGACTAATGACAAACTTTGAGCATTTCCTATCCAGCATATCTTCAAGACTCTCCTCCCTCATGCCAACGGTCTATAACACCCTGACTTACGGCGGGTACAGTTCAGCTTTTTCTCGTTGCTCAAATCTCCATGCCATAGCCGATAGCCGAGATTCCATGGCTAAATGGACAAATGCGGGTCACATCACCTTTCCCGGGGAGTTAAACATAACCGCATTACATTTAATAGATGAATCTCATAGCCACCAGAGCTGAGCACCAAGCATACATCTCACATACTAGCCACACGGTCTCTGAGAGACGGGCTTTGTAATCAAAATGCTATCTGGGAGCTATCGCCAATGATAGGCACTATTGACTGGCATTAAAAAATAGAATTTCTCTTTCTGTAACCAGACTCAGCCACAACTGAAACATTTGTCCAGAAAAACCTGCAGCATCCTGCAGTGCCAGAAGAACTTGACTTTTACAAAATATAGCTCATCAAGATCTATCACCATCGATAATCATTGTCGCCTGGCGATATCTAACGATTCTCACAACCATGGTATTTTTTGGGTATTTTAATGGAGCGCATCCCCAGTACTTCCTGCTCATGATTTCACATGCACAACCCGTCAAACTCCATAAATTACTGGTTTATACTCAGAGTCTTTTCCGACATACAAATTAAAATATCACAAATCCAGACCATCCTGTCCGGATGAGCTTCACACAACATGCTTATTTCGTACTATGATTTCTTGATTCTATATGCAAAGCTACCCAGGGATATCACTTATCAACCCATCGGAATTTCCCTCGCTTTTCAAACTTTTGGTGGGGAATTCCATGCAAATGCAAAAAGTAGGACTTCACATGTCCAAGAAGAAAGATCGTTTCCCTCATAGTTCTAATAGTTTTACTTTCAAGACAACCTAAACACCTAGAGGGGGGGGGGGGGTGAATAGGTTCTAATTGCTTGTTTATACTTTTAGGCAGAATTCAATTACAGAATTAAAACATCCAGCACAGTAATCACATAAATTTAATCATCACAGATTGCACAATGTTTTATAGTGGTTCCCCAAGGTTTGGGTACATCCACTTTCCCCCTTCACCTATCTAGCAGTATGCTAGATTCGGCCAAACTTCCACTATTCTCAGATCTGCAGATCCTACAGCTCAGAAGCTGGATAGGTTCCTACAACTCAGGCACAACAGCCCTACCTCAGCCTTGCCACAAGGCCTACAACTCAGAGAAGAACTTTCTCCTACACTCAGGCAAACAGCCCTACCACTCAGAGATCAACTCTCCTACACTCAGCCTTTATATCACAGGCTTACAACTCAGATCTGTGTAAAACAGATCCTACAGAAATTTAGAAAAGAAGTTTTAATGTCTTGCCTTTGTTGAGAGAGAAGAGGACAAGACAATTCTTGATCAGCTGATGAAATCAACTGAAACTGAGCTTTCTTCAAAGCTTCTTGAATCTGAACTTAGCTGAGTTGATTTCCAAACAGCTTCTTGAGAAACCACTAACGGCTTCCTTCTTCTTCTTCAAATGGGTGGATCCCTCTCTATCCAACACCTTTGATGATACTTCTGAATTCTTGTTAGAATTCTTCTTAGATCGATCCTGAGATCGTCTGCTTAGATCTTCTGATGAAGATCTTCTTTAGTGCCTAGCACTTTCTTGAATTGATACTTCAATTGGATTGTAATCCTTCTTTACCTTTTTTTTATATCTCTATTGCTTCTTACTTCCTTCTGAATCTGTCTATTTATAGACCTTCTTCATGGTAACCGGCTGATCCGGTTTCTAACTTTTTTCTGACAAGTCTGACAGCATCAGTTAATCGGTGGCAACCCATAGCTGTCAAGTTTTCAAAAAAATTCTGTGCCTTAGTCTTGGACAGCAAAGTGTCGAGACAGTCTATCAGAAAGTGTCGAGACCAACTGTTTATATGTGTCGACACAAGTGACTTTGGTGTCGACACAGTCTTTGAAGATGTCGACAAGTTTTCCATTAAGTCGACACAGCTTCTTCAGAAAATAACTTGGTCTTGACTCTGCAGTGTGTCGACACAAGTCCTGTGTGTCGACACAGTTATTGTAGATTCAGAACTCAGTATGTGTCGACACTGCCTTCAGTTGTCGACACAACAATTGTCGACTCTGCCAAAATGTGTCGACTTAGTCTTCTGGTGTCGACACAAGTATTGTCGACTTCTGCCAATGTGTGTCGACTCTGTCTCATTGTGTCGACACAGCCTCCCAGTGTCGACACAAATGTGGTCGACTATCTTTCTGTGAGTCGACGCTGCTTCTCAGTGTCGACATTAATGTGGTCGACTATCTCCTTCTGTGTCGAGGTCGACTATCTTTCTCTGTGTCGACTATCTTTCTCTGTGTCGACACAGCTTCCGTCAAGTGTCGACACAAATATTCTGAAGTGTCGACACTGTTTCTTCAAGTGTCGACACATGGACTTAGAATATTTTTCTGCATTCTTTAATACTTCTTCACCTGCACATGTCAACTTAAAACAACATCAAATACACCTTGATGTATATCACTGAGCTAAGTTGGACTTATTCAAATCAGGTACACATTTTCCAATGTACCCAACAATCTCCCCCTATTTGGAGAAGTCATAACCCTTAAAGCCAATGATATACACCATTTATAAAAAGTATGATATGATGATATATGACATAACAGGAATACTTAATAAAAAACAAAATATGAACAATCCATCACAGAATGAACATTATATGATTCCAAACAATATTTTGTTTAAAACTTAGTAATGTTTGATTACAGATTTGTACATTGAATGATTTAATCAAAACATTACAAAATACTTTTGAAAGAACTTAAAATTAAGACTGATCAGGCTCTCTTATGACAATCCCTTTGCCAGATTGGATTTGAGCCTTCACAGGAGCTTCAGCAACTTCAGCTGGCTTCTTGCCTTTTTGATCAGCCTTCTTCTGTGCTTCTTCCTTGAGCCTTTGCCTTTCAAAGTAATGATATGGCTTTGGAAAGTACTTGCTCGGCTCCTGAGCATCTAGTGGAAGCCTACCCAGCTTGGCTTTTCTTCTGAACTATACTATTGCCTCTTGCCTAGCTTCATGCTTTTGCCATTCAATTTCATTATACCACTTTCCTCTTTCATGAACTTGGTCTTTTACAGCCTTCCATGCAGTGAGTATAATATTTCTTGAAGTAGGGCTCCACTGCTCAAAATCTGGCTTAAGTTCAGCTTGCTCTCTAAATCTTTTCTTGGATAGTAGAGCATCTTACTGTTCTTTCAAGTTGGCATCAAGCTTATCAACTTTTTCAATAATAACCTTGGTAACCTCCTTTGGAGGACTATACATATCCTGAACTTGCTGATCAATCATATCAAAATCTGGAGGAGGGTAAATGACTTGGGCAATTTCAGGTTGATTGCCTTCAAGTAGACCTGTTTGAATGCCTGACTCAGCCACCATAGCATCATCACACAAAGGTGGATATCCTAATGTGGCTCGAATACTATTTGTCACCCATTTGGTGTGCTCTGAGCCAGCATGAACTAACAACCTCTCCCCCTTTATGACTTCTCTGGTCATATGATCTCTTAGATCTTCCTTCTGAAATCTGATCTGGCCATCCAGATAATTCACACCCTCTTTAAAAAATGGTTTTAACTTTTTAAGCTTGTCAGATATGTCCTTTTGAGAGGTAGTGATAGCAGTTTTAACTGATTCAATAGCATCTTGAAGTTTCTTATCAAATTCTTCCATTTCCTTTCCCCTTGCTGCAGGCAACCCTTCAGTAGTCTTTTTCAACTCATTAAGAATCTCATTGTGAGAGTCTTCAAGATTGGCATTCATGTTTATCTGATTTGTAAGAACATAGCCTTGCTTCAGTGCTATATCATCTGCTTTGGTAATAATTGATTGCTGTTGTTTTGCCAAGAATACTACAGCATTACCTCCCTTATGGAAGCAATCTATCATCTCCTTCTTATGCATATTGACTTCAAATCTAATTGACTTTATATCTTGAGCCAAGTCAAATTGAAGGGACTTATTGCTCTCATCAACATATTTTTCAACAGCCAATCTATGTTCATCCAACTTAACTTGCAAATCAACCATAAACTTGTTATAATTAAATTCAGATGTGGATTGTTGAGTTATAGTTTGTAGAGCGTGCTTATAACTTTTGCTCCTTCTCTAGAAGACAACAAGTTTTCTCTTCTTAGCCATTCTGGCTTCTTTAGTCTCAAATTCAGATGAACTATCAATTTGGACTCTTTCTTGAGGAGGAGGAGGAATATCTGTCTCAGTGCCATGTTGTTCAGCCTCAACATGCACAGACTCCCCCTCCACCACTTGCTCCTCCTCAATTTCTTTCTCCTTCTCAACCTCTTGCTCGATCTCAGCTTCTTGCTCTATCTCCATGTCTAGGGCCTTCTCAATATCCTGCCCCTCTTCTACTTTATCAGTAGCAATATCAATATTAGGAAATAACTCATCTAGAGTATATTCCTTCTGAGTTTGAACAGAAGATGTGTCATTCAGATCTTCAATATTCAAATCTTTGGAGATATCAATTTGTTTTGCCTCTTGCACTGGGTCAGACATCTTCTCCCCCTGTACTTGTTCAGTTGGTAATGTCCTGGGCAGGTGAGTACACTTGCTCCCCCTGCACCTGTGCAGAAATAGAAATTTTAGAAATGTCTTTTGTAGGAAAATACACCAGCACCCCCTGCAACTGTACCTGGTCAGGAGTAGATACATTCTGGGCAGGAGAATGAGCTTGCTCCCCGTGCATCTGTGCAGGTATAGTTCCTTGCTGGGTTGGAGTAGATTCAGGCTGATCTTCAACTTGCTTTCTCAATAGTTCTTCTTAAGCTGCTCAGTATCTTGAGCATGAGAAGGGGATTTCACCGGGGTGTCCTGCCTGCTCTCATCAGGCACATCCTTAGACAGCACCCTATCCCACCTAGAAAACAATCTCATGTCCATATTTCTCATGTGATTGATCTTTGTTCCTGGCAGTTGTTGCATTACCTCAGCGATTACTCCAGTCAGATATAAACTCATAATTCTAGCCAGATTTGGCTTCTTGATTCCTTCCTTGATCTTTTCAAAGATTACAGCTGACCAATCAGTTGGAATTATAAACACAATTCTGGTCATTAGGCAGAACATATAGGCTGAAATCCTATCATGTCCCCCTGGTTTGCACAGAATCACCTTGCCAACTACTTTAAACAAAAATTTCCCTTGCTGATTCATCCCTTTCCTGTTGAAAGCAGCTCCAATCTTCGGGGTGGGATACAATCCGCACCATTGGAGAGCCTCCCTTGATTTAGAAGCAGGGACTTCTTCTTCATTCTCAATTATTGGTAATTGGAGAATCTTCCTTAAACTTCTTGAGGTAATCTTCACTGTCGACCCATGAACAGTGGACTTTATCTTGAGAATATCTGAATCCACTGATGCAGAGTTAAAGAATTCATGCACCTCCTTCTTCCATATCTTAGAAGGTTCAGAAACTAAAAACTCTAATCCGGATTCAGAAATAAGAGTGATAACCCATTGAACATCTGTTGGGGCTTCTGCAAAGGCATTTCGGACCAACTCATAACCTTCATTGACGTTGTCTTCAATCTTTGGCGCCATTGATCAGTTGAGAAAGCTTGAGAGAAGAGAGAGAGAATGTCGACACAGGGTTTCAGTCTTGAATACTTTATAAGCGTGTCGACAGATTAAGTTCTAGACCTATTTATACTTTCTATTGAAAGAAGATCAAAAGTCGGTAAAAACAGACTATAAGTGTCGACACAGATAGAATGTGTCGACACAAGCTTCTATTATCTCGACATCAAGTCTGTCTACTATGTGTCGACACCAATTTGTGGATATGTCGACATCTGGGATATATTGTAGAGCATCAGAAATTCTGTGTCGACTCTTAGTATAAGTGTCGACACAAAATCTGTAAGTGTCGGCACCATTATTCTGGTGAAGTTGACACTACATTCCTTGATAAGTTGACAATATGATTCTTAAGTGTCGACACATTTTCTCTGTGTCGACACAATATCTCTGACTTGTCGACATTACTCCACTGAGTCGACACATTATCACTGAATGTGTCGACACCATTTTACTTAGCCATTTTCTGTTTTTGTCAATACCACTTGAGACCACTTGATATTCTAATATGTTACTTGTAAGTTTGTTGATAAACTAATCAATGGTCAGCATGCCTAATTCAATTTTAAATTTATTGAATTTTGTTTCATCCAGTGGCTTAGTAAATACATCTGCTATTTGATAATCTGTTTTAACAAATTCCAATGTGATGTCTTCTCTTTCTACATGTTCTCTAAGAAAATGGTATTTAATTTCTATATGCTTAGTTCTACTATGAGACACAGGATTATTAGCAATAGAAATTGTACTCTTAGAATCACACAAAAGAGGTGTTCTACTTACTTGAATACCATAATCTTTAAGCTGATGCTGTATCCACAATAGTTGTGCACAGCAGCTGCCAGCAGCAACATACTCTGACTCAGCTGTGGATATAGCCACACTGGTCTGCTTCTTACTACTCCATGAAATCAGTCTTCCTCCCAGGAATTGACAAGTACCTGTAGTACTCTTCCTATCCTCTCTACAGCCTGCAAAATCTGCATCTGAATAACCTGTTAGTAGAAAATCTCTATTCCTAGGGTACCAAAAGCCTAGATTAGGTGTGCCCTTAAGATATCTCAGAATCCTTTTGACTGCAGTATAATGAGACTCTTTAGGGCAGGCTTGGTACCTAGCACAGACACATGTAGCATACATAATATCTGGTCTACTAGCAGTGAGATATAGTAGAGAACCAACTATTCCTCTATACAAAGTCTCATCAACAGGTTTACCTGCATCATCTTTGTATATAGGCATACTTGTTCCCATAGAAGTTCTCATGATGGAGGATGACTCCATACCATACTTCTTAATTAATTCTATGGTGAACTTTGACTGGGATATGGATAAGCCATCATCAGTCTGTCTTACTTGGAGTCACAAGAAGAACTTAAGTTCCCCCATACTGCTCATCTCAAACTTCCCTTGCATAAGTTTGGCAAACTTTTTACAAAGGTTGTTTTCAGTAGATCCAAAGATTATGTCATCAACATAGATCTGAACTAAGATGATCTTGCCTTTGGATTCCCTAAGGAATAGAGTTTTGTCTATTTTTCCTCTTGAGAATTTATTCTCAATAAGGAAAGTAGACAGGGTTTCATACCAAGCCCTTGGGGCTTGCTTTAACCCATACAAAGCTTTTCTAAGCTTATAAACATAATCAAGTTTAAGAGGATCTACAAAACCTAATGGCTGCTCTACATATACTTCTTCTTTAAGATCACCATTTAGAAATGCTGACTTCACATCCATCTGGTATACTTTGAAGTCTTTATAGGCTATATAGGCAAGGAACATTCTGATTGCCTCCAGCCTTGCTACTGGGGCAAAGGTTTGATCAAAGTCAATCCCTTCTTCCTGCCTGTATCCTTTAGCAACCAATCTTGCTTTATTCTTCACTATTACTCCACTCTCATCCAACTTGTTCCTATAGATCCATTTTGTCCCAATTATATTATGGCCTCTTGTTTTAGGAACAAGTTCCCAGACATTGCACCTTCTGAATTGATTCAACTCCTCTTGTATAGCATCAATCCAATGCTGGTCTTGGATAGCTTCTTCAAACTTCTTAGGCTCCATTTGTGATAGGAAACTTGAATGCAGAACTGTGCTTTGATTTCTGCTTCTAGTCTGCACTCCCTGTCTTGGATCACCTATTATCTGATCAGCTGGATGGTCTCTTAAATGTCTTGTAGCTGGAGGAAGATTCCCTTCTGGTTGATCATCTCCAGCTCCTTCATTATGCTGAACCTCTTGGTTTTCTTCATCTTCTATTGTGTCTTGTACTCCCCCTGGACAGTAGCCTTCATTTTCCAATGCTCCATCTTCCCTTGAAGCTTCAGCAATGGAGAGATTGTCCATACTTTTGCTTATACCTATTGAGTCATTTGATCTACAAGACAACTCACAGTTGATTAATCTTGTTTCATCAAACACAACATGCACAGATTCTTCAATAACTTGAGTAGTCAAGTTGAAGATTCTATAGGCCTTACTATTTGTGTTGTACCCAACAAATATCCCATCCTGGGATTTGGCAGCAAACTTAGTCAAATATGACTTACCATTGTTAAGTATATAGCATTTGCAACCAAAGATCCTGAAGTAGGATAGATTTGGTTTTCTACCTTTCATAATCTCATAGGGAGTTTTTTTGTGGCTCTTGGTGATAGAAGCCCTATTGATCACATGACAAGCAGTGTTTGCTGCCTCAGCCCAGAAATATTCTGGTAGAGATGTGTCACTCAATAGAGTTCTACCAGCTTCAATTAATGTTCTATTCTTTCTTTCAGCAATTCCATTTTGCTGAGGTGTTCTAGGTGAGGAGAACTCTTGAAAAATCCCAAAGTCTTCACATAACTTTGTCATGCTTTCAGATTGAAACTCAGTACCATGGTCACTTCTGATTTTGACCACTGTACTATTCAGTTCATTCTGAATTTGCTTCACAAAATTAAGTAAGACACTTGGGGTTTCAGATTTCTATCTCAGAAAGAACACCCATGTAAATCTAGAATAGTCATCTACAACCACAAAAGTGTAGGCCTTCCTACCTAGACTATGAACTGGCATAGGACCAAAAAGATCCATATGCAAGAGGTATAAGCACCTCACAGAATCCTTGTTTTCAAGGCTTTGAAAGGAGGATTTTGTCTGCTTGCCTTTTTGACAAGCTGAGCATATCCCTTCCTTTATACACTTAACTTGAGGACCATTCCTCACTAACTCTTTGCTAAAGAGTTGGCCAATTGTCTTGTAGTTAAGATGAGCCAATCTCTTGTGCCACTTAACACAATGAGAAGCATTGTCATCAGCTACAAGACAGATGGGAGAAGCCTTATTCTCACATACAAAATTAAGACAATATACATTTCTCTTCCTATACCCAGTCAAAATGATCTCTTGATCACTTGACCTTTTGATATGACATCCATCCTTAACAAATGAAATGTCATATCCTAAATCACTCAGCTGGCTTATGCTTATTAAATTATGTTTCAAACCTTTTATATAAGCCACTTGGGTGATAGTAATTAGGTTAGAAGAAATGTTACCAAACCCTTTGATGACTCCTTTTTCAGATCCACCAAAGATCACTTTAGGTCCATCTTTGACAGATGAATACTCCTTCAGCAGCCCCTTTGTTTCAGTCATGTGCCTGGAACAACCACTATCCAAGTACCATATAGGGGCATGACTACTTGGATTCACCTGCAACACAGATTTACTTACCCTTAGAACCCAAGCAAGTCTTGGGTCCTTGGTTCAGGTTAGCATAAACAAAGCTACCATTATCTCTTCTAATAGTTAAACTATTGTTCTTTCTAACACTTGTGTTGTACCAGCAGTCTAGTGCAAAATGGCCTCTTTTGCCACAGCACCAACATTCAAACCTATTGTATCTAGTTCTAAATACATCCTTGACAAAAGAATTTCTGTCCATTGCTGGTGCTGCAGCAGCTTCACCCACTGATTTTTTATAACCATTGGGTTTATGAACATGGGTAGGCCTGTTGGTATTTACACCCTTGTTTTTCAGAACATTAGTCTTAATATGACCATGAATATTTTCATGATCATATTGGTTAGAAGGCACTTGCACCTTTCTAAACTTAATAGGAACTGAAAAGTTCAGTGGCTTGACAGGAGCTTTGCCTTTCCTCTTGAATCGGCCAGCCCTGGAGTTACCTTTGAATCCTAATCCTGCCTTACCCTTTTGATTCACAAATTCATCTATCAAGGGTAAGACAGACTTTGGCTTAGAGTAACTAGCCACTAAATCTTTTTCAATTCTTAGTCTGGCCTCCAGACTCTTCACTTGATCATTGGTATAATTAATTGTGCCCATCTGAATAATAGTTATATTCTTCAGCTTGGCAATTTCATTTAACTTCTGATCAATTACTTTCTCTAACTCAGTTGCAGCTACCCTTAGTTTAGCAATCTCATGTGCCTGAGATTTAACCAGGTTCTTGCTTTTCTTAAGGGACTGCAACAAGTCCCCATACTTATCTATCAATTGATAGACATCTCCTTCAGAATCAGATGCATCTACATCACTTGATGCAGATGTAGCTGATTCTGTACTTGTACTACAAACAGATTTCATAGAAGGACATTGTACCTTTTTAGGACCAGACTGATTCTGGCATATGTCCTCTTCAGATCCTGCCATTAGTCCTATGCACTAATGATCCTCTTGATCATAGATGGATCTAGCAACTGCAGAAACTCCTCTTCTTCAGATGCAGCATATAGTCCAATATATACTTCTGCTTCAGATTCTGACTCTGAAGTTGACTGATCTGTTAGGCTCTTATCCTTCTTTGCAACAAAAGATTTCTCCTTCTTGCCCTTTTTATAAGTCTTCTTCTTGTCTGAATACTCCTTTCTTTTATCAGGACAGTCAGGCACTACATGTCCAGGTCTATTGCAACAATAGCAGACAATCTTTGAACTAGTAGCCTTGCTAGGCTTTGATCTGCTCTTTTCTTTACTTGATGACTTTTTCTTCTGATAATAGTCATCAACTTGCTGTGAAGTGGAGGGCTTAGACTTCCACTGCTTCTTCTTTAAGAACCTCTGGAATTGCCTTGTGAATGCAGCAAAGTCTGCATCTGAATCACAGCTTTCTGAACCCTGATTATCTGAATTTTCAGAACTGACTTCTGCAATTTCCTTAGGAGGGGATGGTGATATCCTCCTATTCTTTCTGATGGCTTCTGCATTGAATGCTATAGTCTTTTCTCTATGCTCTCCTCTTGAATTCTTTTCCTCCTCCTTCCTCACCATAAGTTGCATTTCATAGGATAGCAGCTTTCCAAACAAAGTGGGAGGAGAGATCTCTGCCAATTTAGGCACTTCTCTTATGGCACAGATCTTTGTGTCCCAATCCTTTGTTAAGGATCTTAAGAATTTGTCATTCAGTTCATAGGTACTGAAGACTCTTCCATAGGACATCAACTCATTCACAATTCTATAGAATTTCTTATAGCATTCAGTTATGCTATCAGTTTTTCCTTGTCTAAAACTTTCATATTCCTGGTTGAGCATAGACTTCCTATCCTGTCTTACTTCTTCAGATCCCTCCATATAGACAATCAAAGTGTCCCACATTTCTTTGGAGGTCTTGCAGTGAATCAGATTCTGAAATATAGAATCATCTATGGCACTCACAATAATATTCTGAGCTCTCTTGTCCATGGTTTCCAAAATGATTTCATCCTTGGTCATTTCAGAATAACTCTTTGGAGTTTGAATATTAGCATCAAGAACTGATACCTTCATTGGAATGAAGGGTCCTTCCTGAACTGTGATGTATATTCTTGGGTCAGATGCTTCCATGAACAATCTGACTCTTTCTTTCCAAATTCCAAAGATTTCCTTCCTGCAGATGGGTAACTTCATTGACCCTAACTCCTTGTGATTTTCTCCAGAACCCATCTTCTTGAATCTTAATTCTGCCTTTCAGATCTACCTCAGACTGTTAAGTCCTTTTTGAGGAACCTGCCTCTGATACCACTTGATAGTTTTACTTTCAAGACAACCTAAACACCTAGAGGGGGGGGGTGAATAGGTTCTAATTGCTTGTTTATACTTTTAGGCAGAATTCAATTACAGAATTAAAACATCCAGCACAGTAATCACAGAAATTTAATCATCACAGATTGCACAATGTTTTATAGTGGTTCCCCAAGGTTTGGGTACATCCACTTTCCCCCTTCACATATCTAGCAGTATGCTAGATTCGGCCAAACTTCCACTATTCTCAGATCTGCAGATCCTACAGCTCAGAACCTGGATAGGTTCCTACAACTCAGGCACAATAGCCCTACCTCAGCCTTGCCACAAGGCCTATAACTCAGAGAAGAACCTTCTCCTACACTCAGGCAAACATCCCTACCACTCAGAGATCAACTCTCCTACACTCAGCCTTTATATCACAGGCTTACAACTCAGATCTTTGTAAAACAGATCCTACAGAAATTTAGAAAAGAAGTTTTAATGTCTTGCCTTTGTTGAGAGAGAAGAGGACAAGACAATTCTTGATCAGCTGATGAAATCAACTGAAACTGAGCTTTCTTCAAAGCTTCTTGAATCTGAACATAGCTGAGTTGATTTCCAAACAGCTTCTTGAGAAACAACTGACGGCTTCCTTCTTCTTCTTCAAATGGGTGGATCCCTCTCTATCTAACACCTTTGATGATACTTCTGAATTCTTGTTAGAATTCTTCTTAGATCAATCCTGAGATCGTCTGCTTAGATCTTCGGATGAAGATCTTCTTTAGTGCCTAGCACTTTCTTGAATTGATACTTCAATTGGATTGTAATCCTTCTTTACCTTTTTTTATATCTTTATTGCTTCTTACTTCCTTCTGAATCTGTCTATTTATAGACCTTCTTCATGGTAACCGGCTGATCCGGTTTCTAACTGTTTTCTGACAAGTCTGACAGCATCAGTTAACCGGTGGCAACCCATAGCTGTGAAGTCTTCAAACAAATTCTGTGCCTTAGTCTTGGACAGCAAAGTGTCGAGACAGTCTGTCAGAAAGTGTCGAGATCAACTGTCTATATGTGTCGACACAAGTGACTTTGGTGTCGACATAGTCTTTGAAGATGTCGACAAGTTTGCCATTAAGTCGACACAGCTTCTTCAGAAAATAACTTGGTCTTGACTCTGCAGTATGTCGACACAAGTCCTGTGTGTCGACACAGTTATTGTAGATTCAGAACTCAGTATGTGTCGACACTGCCTTCAGGTGTCGACACAGCAATTGTCGACTCTGCCAAAATATGTCGACTTAGTCTTCTGGTGTCGACACAAGTATTGTCGACTTCTGCCAATGTGTGTCGACTCTGTCTCATTGTGTCGACACAGCCTTCCAGTGTCGACACAAATGTGGTCGACTATCTTTCTGTGAGTCGACGCTGCTTCTCAGTGTCGACATTAATGTGGTCGACTATCTCCTTCTGTGTCGAGGTCGACTATCTTTCTCTGTGTCGACTATCTTTCTCTGTGTCGACACAGCTTCCGTCAAGTGTCGACACAAATATTCTGAAGTGTCGACACTGTTTCTTCATGTGTCGACACATGGACTTAGAATATTTTTCTGCATTCTTTAATACTTCTTCACCTGCACATGTCAACTTAAAACAACATCAAATACACCTTGATGTATATCATTGAGCTAAGTTGGACTTCTTCAAATCAGGTACACATTTTCCAATGTACCCAACAAGTTCATTTTGGAGCCATGAAGAAGACTTCTATCCAGATGGAAAGGATTGCCTCGCTTTCCCCTTCACGAATTTTGTTTCGAGTCTTGATTTCGACTACGGAATCTCCTTCTTTAAGCTTGTAAATCTCAGTATCAGCCTTCTTCCTTCTTTCTTCCAAGAACTTGATGAGAGGGATGTGAGAGAATGAGAGAAGAGAAATGAATCTTCTCTTTACCTCTTCTCTGGTTAAGCAGCCTCGAGAATAACCCTAGCCACACGATCCTCTCATCAATAGGAATGAAGGTCCACGATTTCGGCTGATAAGTCAAAATATCGCTATCGCCGAGTGTGTCGTCAGTAGCTGCCTTGACCCCAGTCACCACCGCCCTTCGACCCACGACCAGCCATTTTCAATGTGTCCACTATTGCCGTATGATAACTAACTATCGCCATGCGATAGTTTACTCAACGATTCGTTGAGTGCATTGAGTGTGTCGAGTACGTCGTGTGGTATCGCCTTGCAATACCTTACTATCGCAGCGCGATCGTCTACTCAACGCTGCATCGAGTGCATTGAGTGCGTTGAGTGGTATCATTGTGCGATCATCTACTTAACGCTATGTCGAGTGTGTTGAGTGCGTCAAGTTGTATCGCCGCACGATACCTCGCTATCCCTGCACGATAGTCTACTCAACGCTGCTTCGAGTGCGTTGAGTGCGTCGAGTGCTATCACCTGCGATAGTCACTATCGCCAGGTGATAGCTACCCGAAAGTTCTGTTTTCTAAGTTTTGGGGTGTTACAAGAACCTATAACTAATTAGGTGGACAAACGTGTGTTGGGAAAAACGGTTACATGCAATAAAAGTTCAAACTCTTGCTACGTAGTTCATTGTATTACTGGGAGGATAGACAGTTATAGGACAGAGGCAAAGGAGGATGAGGAAGAAATAGAATTTTGAAGGGTAAGTGGAAGTCAATGATGGCTCTTTGTAGGAGTTCACAGTGGGCGAGGGAAATGGAGGCATGGGAAGAGGATATGGGGGTTGCTGGAGGAGGACAGGACCAGTTGACCATAAGACAGAGATATCCGCTTCAATTAAGTAGACATTCTCCATAGTGTCAGATATGCCCCATGTGATGAGTTTGGAGGTGGGATTGAATGCATGGTTGGTGGCCTTGGATGAAAAAACCCATATAATAATTAGGAGGGAGGTTGGAGACGTGGTCGGCCAATTTACTAAATTCATCAATGTATTGATTCACCAAATACGTATTATGTGTTAGAATACAGACAGCTCAGTTAAGCTCAAGAGACAACTCAGCACATAACAAAAATACACAGATAAAGCTAGTCGAAGAAGCTCAACAAGATGGCGTGGTGATGAAGAAATCCCCATGTGACAAGAAGCAGCGCACCTGCAGAGAAAGAGATGGAGGCATTTCAGAAGAGATGCAAGGACAAGCAAAAAGGCGCGGCGCTGATGCGTGAGGAAGAAGAAAGCCCCAAGCATTTTATCCTTATTTAAAGTCCCGTTTGGGCACAGTTGTAATTGTAATGAAAAAGACAAAGTCTTATTTAATGCAATCTCTGCCACTGCCTTTTTATTTTCTCCGATTCCTGTGCCACCATTGAGTGTTATAATAATCTTTGAATATAATATCATTTATGCTTTTCATATTCTGTAAAATCATTTATACTTTATCAGTGGTATCAGAGCATAGTGAGGTTGATGAGTTCAAAAGGAAATGGAGCAATGTTGGCCTCAAATATACCAATATTCAATGGTGATCTATATGAATATTGGGCTATTCAAATGAGGACACTTTTTCTATCACAAGGACTGTGGGAGATCGTGCAAAATGGAGTTCCAATTCTAGCAACAACATCAGAAACTGGACCTACTGCAGAAGAACTAAAAACGACAGCAGAAAATCGAAGAAAAGATGCAAGGGCACTAGTGTACATCCAACAAGGAGTCACTAGCACTATTTTTCCAAGAATAATGGCAGCAACCTCATCTCAAGAAGCCTGGGAAACTCTCCAAGTTGAGTATAAAGGTTCTCTACAGGTAATTTCAATAAAACTTCAAACGGCCTGGAAAGTTTTTGATACTTTACTTATGAAAGAAAATGAGAAAGTTCAGGACTTTATAGCAAGAGACACACAATCCATAAATCAGATAAGGATGTTAGGAGACACCATAGAGGATAAACGGGTTGTCCCTAAACTACTTAGAAGTTTAACTCCACAATTTAATCATATAGTTGCTGCAATTGAAGAATCCAAAGATCTCAATGTGCTAAGTATACCAGAGTTACTTGGATCTCTCCAAGCTCATGAAGATAGGTTAAATCATCAACCACCTTCAATGGAGCAAGCCTTGCACCTAAACTCACTGCCCATCAGAAATAATACTCAGAAACAAAAATTTGGAAAAACAGACCATATGGTCAACAAGAAACCGTTGTTTACAAATAACAGAGGTAGGGGAAGAGGGAGAAACTCTCCCCAAGAAAGATCTACCTATAACAAAAAGGGTAATTTTTCTTGCTCTTTGTGTAATAGAACAAATCATGAAGCTCATGCTTGTTTCTACAAATTTAAAAGGTGCAAGAAGCCAACACACATGGATAAAGATTGTTGGTTTAAAGATAAAATGATATAAAAAAATATTGAAGAAGAGAAAAAAGAGGCAATGTTCTACCTGAATGACAAAAAGAACTATCTTAATACCACTTGGTACATAGATAGTGGCTGTTCAAGTCATATGACAGGAAACAAAAATCTCTTTGTCTATATAGATGAAAGTTTTACTGCTTATGTTGTACTAGGGGATGGAAATGTGCAACAAATTCAAGGAATAGGAACTATAAAAGTGAAAACTGTTTGGAATCAAACTAGATATATATATGATGTAAGCTATGTCCCAACACTGACAGCAAATCTCTTAAGTGTGGGACAACTTCTTCATAAAGGCTATGAAGTCCACTTCACAAGTGATTCCTGCACTATTATTAACAAGTCAGGAGAGACTGAAATCATTGCAAAAATGACAAGCAATAGAATTTTCTCCTTGAATTTATATCCAGACAATGAAGTTGTTCTTACCAGCACAGCACAAATACAACAACAAACTAAATTATGGCACCAAAGACTTGGTCACTTGAACGGACAAGATATGAAGAAACTAAGTACACAACATATGGTAGAAGGTTTACCTCCAATAACTACAGATAATACAGTTTGTGAAAAATGTGCAGAAGGAAAAAATCACAGGTTACCATTTCCAAAGACATTATATAGAAGAAGTTTAATGCCACTTGATCTGATTCATTCAGATCTATGGGGACCATCCACAACTCCATCATTAAGTGGTAAAATTTATTTTCTTCTATTTGTGGATGATTGCAGCCGCTTCATGTGGATCTACTTCCTTAAACACAAGAGTGATAGTTTTGAAACATTCCAAATCTTTAAGGCACTTGTTGAAAAACAATTTGAAAGATCAATTAAAATTCTAAGGACTGATAGAGGAGGTGAATTCATTTTAAATGAGTTTACCTCCTACTGTAGTAAAGAGGGTATAAGAAGAGAGTTAACGACAAGTAGATCACCTCAACAGAACGGTGTAGTTGAGAGGAGAAACAGAACCATAATAGAAATGGCAAGAACTATGTTATTAAGCAAAAGTATGCCAAAGGAGTTTTGGGCTGAGGCAGCCCACACTGCAGTATACATCTTGAATAGATCACCTACCAAAGCCCTCATAAAACAAACCCCATATGAGGTAATATATAAAAGAAAACCCAAAGTTACACATTTCAAAATATTTGGGTGCATTGCATATGTTTTGATTCAGAAAGAAGATAGAGGTAAGTTAGACAAGAAGAGTGAGAGGTGTATCTTTATTGGTTACAGTAATGAGTCAAAAGCCTTCAGATTTTATCAACCTGTACAACAGAAATTAATTATCTCTAGAGATGTATTGTTTGATGAAGATAGAAGCTGGGACTGGGGGGGCTCAGAAATGGGACAAGATTCACAGAGCTGGTCATATTCTGGAGCCCGTGATACCTTCCAAATCAATGAAACTCAAGCTAATGAGTCACAGATGGTTGAACCACAAACTCCTACAATTTCAAATACTGAGAATACTCAGTTGATTGACGCTTCGCCAGCCTCTTCCAGCTCTACATACTATCCAGATTCCTCATCACCCCCAAGAAGAATGAGAACATTAGAAGAAATTTATAAACAAGGAGAGGTAGTGCTTAATATTTCTACCCCGTCAAATTTTGAAGAAGCTTACAGTAGTCCAGCTTGGAAACAAGCTATGGATGAAGAAATTATGATGGTTGTTAAAAACAATACCTGGGTGTTAGTGACAAAACCACCTCAAGCTGATATAATTGGCTTGAAATGGATCTTCAAGTTAAAAGAAAAGGAAGATGGGTCAATACTTAAGTATAAAGCCCGTATAGTAGCCAAGGGTTATTCACAAGTTCTAGGAATTGACTATAATGAAACGTTTGCATCAGTTGTCAGAATGGAGACTGTGAGAACTCTTATTGCTTATGCAGCTCAGTACAACTTTCCAATATATCAATTAGATGTAAAATCAGCATTCTTGAATGGTGAAATAGAGGAAGAAATTTATGTTGAGCAGCCAAGAGGTTATGAGGTAGAAGGAGAAGAACACAAAGTTTATAAACTAATTAAAGCCCTCTACGGCTTGAAACAGGCACCAAGGGCATGAAATGCCAATATTGATAAATACCTGCATTCAATTAATTTCCACAAAAGCAAAATAGATTCATCACTTTACTGGAAGGAAGAAGATGGGATGAGGATATTAGTGTGTCTTTATGTAGATGACCTCATCTACACAGGAAACAACTTAAAATTCTTGAATAATTTCAAAAAGGATATGGAACAGAAGTATGAAATGACTGATATGGGGCTACTTCATTACTTTCTGGGATTACAGTTTATACAAAGCCCAAATTGTATTCAAATTTCTCAAGAAAAATATGCTTATGATATATTAAAGAAGTTCAAAATGGAAGAGTGTAACTCATCACAACTGCCAATGTCTCCCCATGATCATCTATTTCCTGCAACTGACAATGAACCAATGGCAGATCCCACGATATT
Source organism: Platanthera zijinensis (assembly GCA_039513925.1). NCBI lineage: Eukaryota > Viridiplantae > Streptophyta > Magnoliopsida > Asparagales > Orchidaceae > Platanthera > Platanthera zijinensis. The sequence continues at coordinate 53,559,041 of CM077079.1, read as the reverse complement.
TAGAAGTCTGGTTGGATCATTGATATATCTAACAAATACACGACCAGATCTGGAATATTCAGTAAATTCCATTTCTAGATTTATGAGCAATCCAACCAAACTTCATCATGAGGCTGCAAAAAGAATTCTGAGGTATGTGCAAGGAACAAAAGAATTAGGACTAATATATCGCAAGCATCATCACAACCACTTGACAGGGTATACTGATTCTGATTGGGGAAGAAGTGTAGAAGACAGAAGAAGCATCAGCGGGTATGTGTTTTTCTTAGGGCAAAATCCTATCAGTTGGTCCTCCAGAAAACAGCAGTCGGTCGCACTTAGTTCAGCAGAGGCAGAATATATGGCATTAAGTAAAGCAACAAGTGAAGCCATTTGGCTTAGACGTTTAGTTGAAGAAATTTTTAAAGAAAAAGAGAAAGAAACCTTAATCTATTCTAATAGTTCTTCAGCAATAGCCCTCGCAAAATACCCAGTTTTTCATAGCCGAAGTAAACATATCGAAATCAGATATCATCATATAAGGGAGAATATAGAGAAGGGAGAAGTTTGCTTACGCCACATACCCACAGAGCTTCAACTAGCAGATATTCTTACCAAGACGTTGCCCAAACCGCGATTTGAATCTCTTAGAATGAAGATCGGAGTAGAAGATCTCTTGAGCTTAAGAGGGGGTGTTAGAATACAGACAGCTCAGTTAAGCTCAAGAGACAACTCAGCACATAACAAAAATACACAGATAAAGCTAGTCGAAGAAGCTCAGCAGGATGGCGTGGTGATGAAGAAATCCCCATGTGACAAGAAGCAGCGCACCTGCAGAGAAAGAGATGGAGGCGTTTCAGAAGAGATGCAAGGACAAGCAAAAAGGCGTGGCGCTGATGCGTGATGAAGAAGAAAGCCCCAAGCATTTTATCCTTATTTAAAGTCCCGTTTGGGCACAGTTGTAATTGTAATGAAAAAGACAAAGTCTTATTTAATGCAATCTCTGCCACTGCCTTTTTATTTTCTCCGATTCCTGTGCCACCATTGAGTGTTATAATAATCTTTGAATATAATATCATTTACGCTTTTCATATTCTGTAAAATAATTTATACTTTATCAGGACCTCACATATGCTCTCCATGACATTGTTATTGTAGCGGTGATTGTAGCATTTCACTAATGCAAGCTTGATTTCAACCCAAGAGAGGAGCATGAAGGAGTTGCGGAGCCATCAAACACAATGCAAAGCAAAACCCTCCATTGCAAGGACCATCAAGGGTACCTTTTGGTTGTCATGGGTGCATGAATGTTAACGATCTTCTATGCTTTGGCAATCCATGCCGAGGGATTTTTCCATTGAAATGGGGAACCTAGTCTGAACATAATGCATAGTACGTTGCAAGCCTTTTCATAGTCAGAGGGAGCGATAGTGCAACTGGCCGACCAACAAAGGACGTAAGATTTTTCAAAGGAAACGATGATGATGGAGAATGTCTGGTACAGTGAGTTGGCAGTCTTCCAGTCATTGGAGAATGACATGAAGGGGATTGCTCAATGAGCCTTGCCCTACCACATCGAGCCATTGATTAATCAAAGTGAATTTGTTAGATTGATTAGATGGCGGTGCAAGTTACTGGGGAGGATAATTGCGAGCACATGAGTCATGTGCAAGAGGGTCGGCTAAATCGTCACTATAGGCAGGCCGAAGGGCGATAATTTTGGCATAAGGCCATAAAAATATCTTGGCAGGCTCACCAAAGGACAATGATGATTCATAGAAGATCATGGAAGGAATGAAAAATTATGACAAGTTTTGAGCGAGAACCTGACGACTATAGAGTAGTTGGTGGGAATGGTTGGTCATACCAAAATGATAACCCTTACAGCCGACTGTGGAGAAAACTAGACTAAGGGGAGAACCACCAAAGAGGAGGAACCCCTTTGCAGCCTTTATACTGAATAAGATTCAAATCCCAAGTTCAAAGATAATAAAATTATAATAGTGTGGGGGATGTTATACCCCTACATCATGGTTAATGTGTAAATTTACTAAATATGTGAAATTTCATATGTGTATCAATAGTTTTGCACTAACGATGAAAATTTTCAATGAGGAGATAAAGGGTATACTTTCTTGGAAATAATAATATCTATGAAGAATATTTTAGTACCTCAACAACTAAGAATCATGAAAATTTCTATGTTGGTGCAAAAAGTGTCTTTAACCTCCACGCTCAACTAAAAACTATTGAAAATGGGTGAAATGAGAACTGCAAGCAACTGATTACAAGTTGCAAAGAGATAAAGAGAAGACAAGGGAAGAGAGAGGAGAAGATTGTTGTAAGCTGCGACATCAAGCTTACCGTAACTACAAACCTTAATTGCAGGTGTTTTTATAACTTGTTAAAGTTGTTTCAATTATAGGATGACTATAGTAAGTTAATAGAAAATTCTTGTCGCCAGAGAGAGATAAGGATCAAGTATGTGCCAACGAGGAGGTTTTGGCTAGATTCCAGCGTGTATTTTGGGTACTGTGCCTACCTATTTATACTAAGAGAAACAAACTCGTATGGTCAAGCTCTAAAATTATGGACGGCTCCGGGTATAGGAGAGCCAAGTAGGGAAGAGAGGTTACATTATTGAAGAAAGGAATGGGCGATTATAACGTAACTGCCCAAACTAGATGATTAAGAAATCGATGATGTGGTTACAAGAAGGGTGACCACCCATACTACTTGATGTTAAATGGGTCTTTTCTCTTGATGGGGTCGCATAATTCCAGTTTAATATAATCCTCGCTCTTTTTAAGGACTTCGAAAAAGTAGAGAGGTAAATGTGAATATTGTAATTTGACATACGTGATCCCTATCTATAAATAGCAATAGGATAGGCCATTTGCGAAATCATTTTTCAAACCGTTCCCTTCTTACTTGTTGTAGTTACAAATTCTAACGAACTGATGACAACTCACAATCTGGCACACTTGGAAATGTTAGCGAAGAAAAATAAAAACCACTCCTCACCACTCAAGAAGTAGGAGGGAAAGGACACGGCATGCACTTACAATGCACCTGTGATAGCCGCTTCATTGAAAAAGTGGAAAATAATGGGTAGTCCTACAACTAAGACCATTATCCCTAAGAATCCAAAGGTCTCTCCAAAGGTGAACATGATACGAATGTTGACTTCGCCTCAGCCAGACTTTAAACCCGATGTTACTCGATCTTACTTTGATGTTGAGATGTTGAATATGTATAAGCAAGATGCTTCTTACGAGCCTAGCAGAAGGAGCTGGGTGGATAGCAAGTAGCCCGAGAGACAGATAATTTTTATGGTTTATTCTAGAAAAAAAATAAGAGAAGAAACAAAGATGGAAAGGCTTTAAGAAAGAGATGACCAAGAAGTGGCACAAGCATCATGATGTTGAATTTTTTGAAGTGCAAGTGGGTGACCTGGGAGGCCTTGGCAGTCTGTTTGTGCAGCCTGGGCGGTCTATTTGAGCAAACTATGCGGTTAGTCTCGGCGGTCTCGGTGGTCAGACCGTGCGATCTGAGCAGGTAGAGATGGCGAATAGCTATGTCGGCCAGTGTTTTGCAGCTTGTTCCCCAGGTTGTTTTCAAGCGGATAGGATGGTTATCCGCACAATTATCGGGTTGTGAAGCTGGCTATGGAGTTTGCCGGTTTTGTGCGGGCTGGTTTTGTATTTGCTAGTGCTGTGCTCGCACCAGGGATATCTGGCGGTGTGGACTTGGTTTGGATTTGGACTAAGTATAAGTTGGATTTGTACAGGAGGTCGTTCAACCTGCGCGGGTTGTTTTCTCTGTCCGCCGAGCTCGACAGCAATCTGTCTTGTGCGACATGGCTGCGAGCTCGATTTCTGCGGTCTGGAGCTGTGACCGTAAGTGGGCGGACTGGGGTAGTACTCGCTAAGTCTGCATGTCTGGTGGTCTAGTCTGGCTAGGCTTGGCGACTTGTCAGAGGCTTGGTATCTGGCCTTGGAGGTTCTACCTTGGCGGACCCTCTCTTGGCTAGTCGTAGCGGTCTGGTGTGTATCCGCAGTTTTTTGCGGATACACTTGTGAAAAAGAAGGGATAGATACTACTCTAGAGGTGGGGTGAATATAGTAATCAAAAATTGCACTGGCAAAGTTGACTTTCTACTCAACTCCCTTGGAGTTAAATGTGGAATGAAGGTTATAGATATTTGAGATTTAAACCTTAAAGCCTAACACAAGTGTTGTGCACAAAAAGGCAACCAACTGTAATTACAGTTAAGGCTTGGAAACCTAAACAACGACTAGCAAACCTAGTTAAGATCTAATCACAACCACAATGCAAGTAATTAAACAAAGCAATCCAGACGACACAAGGAATTTATAGTGGTCTCCCAAACAACTTGGGTACGTCCACTCTTCTACCAACAAGGTAGGAATCCACTCAGGTTTTTGATCAGGTGCCCTACCACCAACAAGATCTGCTTCAGGTAGATCAAGAAACCCTTTAGACTTTTGATCAGGTGTCTAAAAACCAACACAGGTTTTTGATCAGGTGCCCTGCCACCAAGGGATACTTTTGAAGGAAGTAATAACCTTGTACAGAGGGGGAAAGGAGGTTAAGGTGTCTTCTCTATTTTACAATAGATTAGAGAAGCACAATAACTTGTACTGAGCTAGAAAGCTCTAAAAGAATCAAGGCTCCCCCTGGCTAAAAGAATGTCCAGGTGAAGTCTTGCTTCAGTGCAGAAACACTTCAGAAATTTCTGAAGGAAAAAGTTACAAGAAGATAAATAATATGAAATAAGATTTTCTTCTTCAGGCAGCTATCTTCTTCTTCTTCTTCAAAAGGCTCTGAGTGAAGATCTTCCTGTAAGCAGGAGAACTCAGGTTGAAGAAGAGAGAAAAACTTGAACTTCTTCTCAGTTAGATATGAATGTGCTGAGAGCAGTTTGGAGACTATAAGTTCTTAAGCTTGAATGCTGCTGTTAGCTTTTGAATTCCTTTTTCCTGGATGACCTTGATTTTTGCTATGTGGACTAGTTCATTTCTTTCCTCAAGAAGGTCTTTATATAGCAGCAGCAACGGCTCTTACTTGAGTTTGAATCTTGTCTTCTTCTGAACTCTGCAAGCTGGGCTGCAAAAAGCATAAAGCAAAACAAAAATACAGCAGACAGATATCCTATAATAGGATAAAGCTTCCTAAGAAGCTGCAAATACTTCTGATGAAATAATATAAGAGAAAGTCACATCAGAAAAGACTCTTTACAGCCAAGGAAGACTTTTTGAGTCTAACTACTATAAAGGACAGCCTGGCAGAAATCATATCTCAGCTATAAGACAAACAACTTTGTCAGAAAAGATTAGCTCATGCATAAAGAATAGAATAGATATTGCATGGAAGTGTTATCACAATTTACTCAGATAATCTTTTATAAAATATGCCAAAATAATTATGAAATTAGTCACATCACAGAAGACGACAAAACTATTTAAAACATACAACAAAACATCGAACGACCTTCGGAGATCGTCGACCGATGCACGGAGATTGTCGACCTATCGGGCAGATAGTCGAACAATCCAGATAGTCGAACTATCAAAGAAAATAGTCGAACTACCTTAGCAGATAGTCGACCTATCAGAACAGATAGTCGAGCTATCAGATAGTCGATCTATCCGGACAGATAGTCGAACTACCAAACAAAACAGATAGTCGACCTATCAAGCAGATAGTTGACCTATCATAGAAAACAGATAGTCGACCTATCAACAGATAGTCGAACTATCAGATAGTTGAACTATCAGGACAGATAGTCGAACTACCAAGGCAAACAGATAGTCAACCTATCAACAGATAGTCGAGCTATCAACGCAGACAGAACGTCGACCAACTGATAGACGATCGTCGATCAGCCGATAGACGATAGTCGAGCGACGTTCGACTATAGTCGAACGAAAAACTACTTAACCAAATATTCATCTGGAAAGGCAATTCTACACAACTAGAGAATCTAACCTATCAACTAACCTTTGACCATAGATAAAACTTGGGTCAAGAGACAGAAAGAGAGGACTGAACTCAAATCAAAACCTAGGGTTCCAACAATCTCCCCCTATTTGAGTTAAGTCTCTCAACAATTAAAACATACAAAACTAATTACTGAAAGTAACATGAAATGCATAAAGAGAAACAACTAAGCAGATATCATCAATCAATCAGATAAGAAATTAACTGTCAATTAAAGAAAAAAATAAGGAGCTTAAGAGTCAGGCTTAGGATCAGAAGAGCTAGAAACAAAAATAATTTTTCTGGTGGGATCTAGAGCTTCTTTTTTCGATAACTTTAGGTCTTGTTCTCCAATAATTTTCAATTCTGTTGTCCTTGGGACCACTGCCTCAGGATGCTTTTCCATATACTTTGAAGGGTCAAATATCTCAGGTCTAACCTGGAACTTGTCTAGCTCCTTCATTCTGAATTTAGACATTGTGGTCAATCCTGCAGTGTCCTTTCCTTCTGCTTTTGCTTTCTTAATTTGCGCTGCTCCAACCAGTTCAAGAAAACGAGCCATCCTAAAGTTAGGATCAAGCTCCGGGCTTTCATAAACATTCTCAGAAGATGAGTCAACTGGTTCTTTATCCTGATTAACTAGATAACAAGAGGGAGAAGACTTAGCAAAGTTCTTGCTAGAATTTTCAGATAAAAATAAATTGCTTACCTTTTGGAGCATCCTTCTCAGAGAGATCTGGCTTAGAGATTGAGCTTTTGATTTCTTTAGACTGAGGAGGAGAGAAGGTTGGTCTTTAATACACTACCTCCTTCACTTGTTCTTTAACAGCATCAGGTCTTTGATGTCCAGTTTGACTTTTACCTTGAAATCCTTGCGAACTTCTCCTTTGAGCAGATTGAGATGGATTTGATCTTTCAGATTGAGAAGCATATTTAGAAGATAAGTTTCCTGAGGATCCTGCACCGGGAGGTGGAGGAGGAGGACCTCTAGGATTCTATCTAGGAACAGGAGAGTCATACCTCTTTGACTTTTTCCTTTGCTTTTGCTGGTTCTTAGAGAATAACATCCAATGCTGGAAGTTTTTTGACTTTGGATCAATCCCTTTCAGTATATAATATGGTGTATCATTGTCTGGATTAGCAGGAGGAGGAGCTACAGCTTTTCTTTTCTTTTTAGCAATCCTTTTTCTTTTAGTTTCAGCAGATTCATCAGAATCGATTTCATCTTCAGAATTAGAAGAGATAGGCATATCATATGGGTCAATAGCATCTTTCAAAGCTCTTTCTTTTTCCTTTCGAGCAACTCTTTCTAGTTCTTCTTCCATGGCATCCTGTGCCAGGAGAGCATCTAAGTCCAAGCCCGGGGAATCATCCCATACAGTAGATTTTTCAATCTGGGCATCTGCAACTGATTCTTGAATCTCAGAGACTGTCATAGTGACCAGTTCTGCTTGAACTTCTGGCTGAGCAACTTCAGAAACTTGAACTGCTGGTTCTGGTTGAACTTCTAGAGCAATTTGGATAACAGGTTCTTGAGCATCTAGAACTTCTTCCAATTTATCTATAGTATTATGAATAAAATTGTTCTAAATGACATCTAATCATGCCTTCCAGATATTCCCAAACTATCATATCAGTTAACAAGTCTAAAAAGTAAGTAAAGGGAATACCTTCAGAATTGACCACAGCATGTCCTAACTCCCACAATTCATCTAGAAAGGAGGTGATGATTCCTTCTAGGTACAGGACAACCAAGGGAGTAGAACACTCTTCTAAACAGGCTTTAACAATGAACTCAGATTTCAATACTACATCAGAAATTTCCTTTTCAGATAAAGAAGGAGGAGCTGAATCTTCTATAGCTTTCTCTACTACTGCAAGATGAACTGCTGGAGGAGAGGCCAAGGGCTGCTCAGAGACGTCTTCATCAAGCATCTCCCCCTGCCTGATTTCAGTAGAAACTGAAACCAGGCCCCTAGAAGAAGAGGGCTCAGCAGACTTTGAGAGTTTTAGAATAGCAGCAGTCAGAGAGGAAATAGAGGAAGCAAGGGGAGCAATTGCCTCTTCAATCATAGTTTTGATTGAGGGGGTAATTAACTCCACAATGCTAGAAATAAAAGCTGGAGTTATTTCAAAAGAAGATGATGATGATGGAATTTCAGAAGATGGAAGAACAGCAGGGATGGTATATGCAAGATGAGCTGGAGAATGAGATGGAGATGGAACTGGAGATGTATGAGTGGATGCAGGGTGATCAATGTGATCAGGAGAGGGAATTAGAGAGTGAACTGGGGTAGAAATTTCAGACACCGATAAATCAAAACTGGGATGAGAAATCCCAGCAAGATGAGTCGGGAGAGGAGATGCTGGAGGAGAGGCAAAATGTCGTACTTCAATTGATGTTGAAGGAACTTCAACTGAAGTAGACGGCAAAACTGATGAAGAAGATGGAAGAGATAAGTTTGCTGAGCCAGCTGCTAGAAGGGGGGGAGTGACTGCGATAGTCCTGGTGCTCTCAGAAGTAACTGGAGCAACCCCTGCGGGAGCGGGCTTCAGGAAGGTCCTTTTCCATTTGGCGAATAGCGATGGATCCATCTTCTTGCTTGCGTTGATGGAGGTGGCGGCTGACACAAGCAGGTGGGGGTATTTCTCCTTCAGAAAAATTTCAACTACCCTTCCTAGGGTAACTTCTTTCTTTCCATTCTTTTTCCTTATTAAATCAAACATAATGCCTGCCCAATTGATCTGCTTCTTATTCACTATTGCACGCATTAGTGCAAATTGCTGCCTTGTAATATTATCGTGGGCGGAGTGCTTTCCCAGTAGCACTTTTCCAACAATTTCCGCAAGAAACTTAATCTTAAATGGGAAATTCACTTTGAGCAGCTTAGAGGGAATGCCTTCGGCATGTCCCAGCTCAGTTAACATCCTTCCAAACTCAGGAGCATCTTGCTCATACTCTTCTTCACCATTAATCAATCCAAAGATTTCAGTCAGAATAGCAGGAGTCAATATTACCTCTTCTCCGCTAATGGTTCCAGTCATCGAATCGTCAGTTGAAGACGAAGAGAAAGCCCACTCTTTGATCTCTTGAGTGTTTATCTTTATTCTGTAGGACATGAGTTTCTCTAATCCTTGATCTTTGCACAGATTCAGAATCTCCACTATTCCTGGTTTGCAGCAGCTGAAGGCGTCAAAATCTACACTGAAACCGGCATCAAACTTCACTACTGCAAGAAGCGCTGGAGCAATCGCCATCGAAAGAGCTGTAGAAGACGAGAGAGAGACGGCGAGGACGGAGCACAAGACAAAGAGCAAGCGGGAAGACGAAATGCGAAAAGACGCTCTCCGTCGACGATAAGAGCAACTATCTCTTAACCTAGGTCGACCATCGACTTTATATTAAAACAGCGATCGTCGATCTACTTAAAAGATACTGGAGACGATGGTCGAACGGTCATTCGATGATCGGTCCTGAAGCAGAGTAGTCGATCAATCGTTCGACTATTTTTGTCTTCACAAACAGCAAGCTATCGCCAACCATAGATCGACGATAAGCTCGACCTGTTCGACTATCTTCGAACTCCGGTCGACGATCTTCAAGCAGATAAGCTATCTTCAACCATAGGTCGACGATAGGCTTGATCCGCTCGACTATCGTCGAACTTCGTTCGACTATCTTCGAACAAGTTTCAACAAGGCAGACGTCACACTTAGTCTTTTCCATTAATCATGCCTAGTTGAACTAAAAAGAACAGATGCTTCTGTTCATCTAAGGGCTTGGTGAATATATCACCTCTCTGAAGGTCTGTGGATATGAACTCAAGGCTGATCTTGTTCTTTTCCACACAATCTCTCAGGAAATGGTGTCTAATCTCAAAGTGTTTCGTTCTAGAGTGGTGCGCTGGATTTTGTGTAATGGAGATAGCACTTGTACTGTCACACATGATTTTAGTGTTCTTGTGTGAGTACCCATAATCCAAAAGTTAATTTTGTATCCACAGGATCTGTGAACAACAACTAGCAGCTGCTATATATTCAGCTTCTGTAGTTGAAGTTGAGACAGAGGCCTGCTTCTTACAGAACCAAGAGACCAATCTCTCTCCCAGGAACTGACAAGTTCCTGAGGTACTTTTCCTGTCAACTCGACAACCAGCATAATCAGAATCAGAATATCCAATTAATTCAAATTCTGACTCAGCTGGGTACCAAAGTCCTAGATTTGGACATCCCTTCAGGTATCTCAAGATTCTCTTGAGAAGAATCAGATGAGATTCCTTGGGGTTGACCTGGAATCTAGCACAAAGGCATGTAGCAAACATTATATCTGGCCTACTTGCAGTTAAATACAATAGGGAACCAACAATGACCCTATAATTCTTTTGATCAACAGGCTTTCCCTGATCATCAGAATCAATAACTGCATTAGTAGCCATAGGTGTATGCATTGCTGAAGCATCTGCCATCCCAAACTTCTTTACCAATTCCTTGGCATATTTGGATTGGGAGATGAAGATGCCATCAGCATCTTGCTTTACTTGGAGACCAAGAAAGTAAGACAGCTCACCCATACTACTCATCTCAAACTTAGAATGCATTAAGTTGGAGAACTTTTTGCATAGTTTGGGATCAATGGAACCAAAAATAATGTCATCCACATACACTTGAACTAACAGGATTGTGTCCTTGTGGTGCTTGACGAAGAGGGTTCTATCAACTACTCCCCTAACAAAGTTGCGCTCTAACAGGAAGCTAGCTAGAGTCTCATACCAGGCTCTTGGTGCTTGTTTTAGTCCATAAAGAGCTTTCTGCAACTTGAATACATGTGAAGGCTGAGAAGAAACAAAATCGGGTGGCTGTTCAACAAACACCTCTTCCTTTAGCTCACCATTAAGAAAAGCACTTTTGACATCCATCTAAAAAACCTTAAACTTCATATAGGCTGCATAGGCTAAGAAGATCCTTATTGACTCTAGCCTTGCAACAGGAGCAAAGGTTTGGTCATAATCTATGCCTTCCTCCTGTCTGTAGCCCTGAGCTACAAGCCTAGCTTTATTCCTTATAATGATTCCATTTGCATCCAACTTGTTTCTATACACCCACTTGGTGCCTATGATCAGTTGGCCTTTAGGTCTTGGAACTAAAGTCCATACTTTACATCTCTCAAACTGATTGAGTTCGTCTTGCATAGCAATGATCCAATGTGGATCTAGCTCAGCATCTTTAATGGTGAGGGGCTCAATCTATGAAAGGAAACAAGCATGCATCACATCCTGTCTTAACTGATGTCTTGTTTGAACACCAGCTGATATGTCTCCTATTACTTGAGATGTAGGGTGATCTCTAAGTGTGACAACATCAGCAGGTGGGATGTGATCTTCAGCAATAGTTGGGATTAATTCCTCAGGAGGAATTTGATCTACTATTGGTGGTACATCAACAACATCTGCAATGTCTTCATCACTGTCTAATTCAGTGATATGAAGAGTTGAAAGATGGAGGATTTCTTGAGTGACATCTTTGGTAGATTCTTGTACCTGTAATGAACTTGAGGAAGGGGAAGTTTCCTTCTCCTTGTAAAACATTTGGGATTCATCAAAGGATACATGAACAGACTCTTCAATTTTAGAAGATGATTTATTAAAAACCCTATAAGCTTTGCTTACTTGGGAATATCCAAGAAAAATTCCCATTGAAGCCTTTGCTTCAAACTTTCTAAGATATTCTTTATTGTTATTATGAATATAAACAATACAGCCAAACACTCTAAAATAATTTATTTTAGGTTTCTTTCCTTTAAGCAACTCATAAGGAGTTTTACACTTAAGTTTGTGTATCAGACTTCTATTCAAGACATAGTTGGCTGTACTAACAGCTTCTGCCCAATAGGAAAGAGGCATATTAGCATCTACCAACAATATGCCAGCAGCTTCAATTAGTGTTCTGTTTTTCCTTTCAACTACCCCATTTTGTTGGGGAGTTCTAGGAGCTGAGAAGCTATGTTTGATACCTTCTCTCTCACAGAATTCTTACGTGAGAAGAGAGTCAAACTCAGTACCATGATCACTTCTGATCAAGGCCACATGAGTAGAGTTCTCAGTCTGCACACATAATAGAAAATCTGTAAGGGCTTTGAAGTTATCAGCCTTAGTTCTCAAAAAGAACACTCAAGTGAACCTAGAGAAGTCATCTACAATGACTATGGTGTAATACTTCCCTCCTAAACTCTATACATTTATTGGGCCAAATAGGTCCAAATGTAATAAATACAGGATTCTAGGAGAATCACTTTTGTTTACTGATTTAAATGAGTTCTTGGTTTGCTTGTCTAGTTGACAAGCCTTGCATAGGCTCTCCTTCTTATAGGGGCAAGAAGGTAAGCCTCTAACAAGGTTGTGTTTAGATAACCTAGATATATTCTTGAGGTTAACATGACTAAGCCTTTTATGCCATAGAGTATTGTTATTGGTTACTTTATTAAACAAGCAGATTTCAGAGTGAGTTGAATTAAAATCTACTAAATAAATGCTACCTTGTCTAATGCCTACTAATACAACACTGTTATTTAAAGTAATATTACAAAGAGAGTTAGAGAATGATACCTGGTATCCAGCATCACATAACTGACTTACTGAAATTAAATTATGCTTCAGTCCAGTCACATAAGCAACTCTCTTGAATGTAACAGCTCTAATTGTCATCCTGCCAAAGCCTTCAGTTTGACCACAGCTTGAATCTCCAAAGATTACCTTTGGGCCAAGCTTTGCCCTGAACCTTGACAGATGTTCTTTATTTCCTGTCATGTGCTTGGAGCACCCACTATCCAAATACCACTTATTTTGAGTGATAGGATAGGTCTTCACCTGCAAGTAAATCAATTTAAACATTATGGACCCAGGTAACCTTGCGTCCCTTGTTTTTCACATAAGCAAAACTGGAAATAAATGAATAAGCAGGCTGAGGGTGATAACCTAACGGGTAAGATCTCCTAGGTGGGATTCTCCATGCTGATGATGGGTCAATGAACCTAGGGTTTCTATTCATATTTGGGTTTCTAACGTTCTGGTTTGAATTTTGAAATTCTTGTTGAAAGCATCGATCGGCGTTCGACGATTGGTTCCCAGATCGTCAATCTCCGTTCGACCATTGGGCCTGCGATCGTCGAGCTGCGTTCGACGCTCTTTATAATTCCTTAAATTTCTGTTTTCTTTTCTCTCTTTTAGCTTTATTTAAAGCTCTATTTACTTGATTAACTTGCTCAGTGTTTTTTATTCCACTAGATGAAATAAAATTCACTGGAGTTGAAAGTTGGTTTTTAAGAATGATTGGAGGCTCACTAGAAGATGCTCCTAAGCCTAATTTATTATTGCCTGACCTAGTGTTAGATATGCTGGTTATTTCAAGCAACTTAAGGCTTCTACCATTCAGAGACTCTTCTAACCTTTTGGACTTAGCTAATTCATTCTTAAGGAATTTTATTTCTTCACTAGAAGTAGTGAGATCTGTTGTTAACCTAATGTTTTCATTAGCAATCAATTCAGATTCAGCTAGTTTAATTCTAAGTTCTTTTATTTCTTTTTCAGAACTAATTAAATCTAAACATAAAGATTTAAAATCAGATTTAAATTCAGCAGATGTAAAGTCATAAGAAGATAATACCTCATCTTCTGTTGGCATCTCTTCATCTGAATCTGAATTCTCTGCAGCTGAGTGATTGCTGCAGGCATCAATTGCCATCAGGAAAACTTCCTTTGCCTTCTTTTCTTCTTCATCCTTACTGGAGCTTGAGGAAGAGGTTTCCTCATCAGAATCGCTCCAGGTTTCAGCTACAAAGCCTCTCTTCTTCTTTTTGTTCTTGTAGGAGGATGGCTTGGAATGCTTCCTATGCTATTCCTTGTCTTTTCTTTTATCTTTGTTCTTTTCCTCTAGACAATCTGGAAGAATATGTCCAGGCTTCCTGCAACCATAACAGATTATTTCTTTAGAGGGGGTACGATCATACCTTGGTTTATCTTCATACTTTGAAGATTTCTTTCTGAATTCCTTCCTTCCCATCTTGAGAAACCTTTTGGCAAATAATGCCATCAGTTCCTCATTGGACTGGCTGCCTTCAGAAATGTCAGCAGCTTTGAAAGCAAGGGTTTGCTCTTTTCTTGTAGGAGTTGGGGTCTTTGCTTCAGCTTCAGCTTCCCTGGACTTCAGCACTTGCTCAAAATACTTGAGCTTGCCGAGAAGGGCTTCTGTTGAGATTTCATTTGTGCTTCTGGCCTCCTTGATAGGCCAAATCCTTAGATCCCATGTGCTAGGGAAGCACATAAGAATCTTATCATTGACCTCTGTCAATGAAATATCCTTATCAAGGGTCCTCAACTCATTGATGATTGAGCTGAGCCTTGTGTACATAGCTTCAACTGATTCAGCATCAGTTTTCTTGAAATTCTCATACTGTGAGATAAGGTTGGACCTTCTGTCCTTCCTTTCATCAGCTGAACCAGCTACAATATGGTTCAGTGTATCCCACATATCTTTTGCTGAGGAGCAGTCAGCAACCTTCTGGAATACTTCATCGGACATTGCCTGAGCCAGAATGTTCATTGTCTTGGCATCTGCTATCTTTGCCTTTTTGACTCATCATTGTAGTCTGGAGGAGGCACTGCACTCATATCAGATGATGATGAGGCAGTAGCTGCAGCAGGTGCTCTTGGTGGTCCTGTCAAAATAGAAGCAAAAATACTTTCATCAATAGAGTTCATATATAATTTGATCCTTGCCTTCCAGATGCTGAACTTATCTAAGTTGCATGCTGGAGGTCTGGTGCTAGAATAATCCTTGGACTGGGCCATGATAGTGAAAGTGAATATCTATAAACTTTGGTATCTATCAGGATCTTGTGACTTAGGTGTTAGCCTATTCAGTCAGTCAACCTCCTTCTGATACCAATTGAAAGAGAAGGGATAGATACTACTCTAGAGGGGGGGTGAATAGAGTAATCAAAAATTGCACTGGCAAAGTTGACTTTCTACTCAACTCCCTTGGAGTTAAATGCGGAATGAAGGTTATAGATATTTGAGATTTAAACCTTAAAGCCTAACACAAGTGTTGTGCACAAAAAGGCAGCCAACTGTAATTACAGTTAAGGTTGGAAACCTAAACAACAACTAGCAAACCTAGTTAAGATTTAATCACAGCCACAATGCAAGTAATTAAACAAAGCAATCCAGACGACACAAGGAATTTATAGTGGTTCCCCAAACAACTTGGGTACGTCCACTCTTCTACCAACAAGGTAGGAATCCACTCAGGTTTTTGATCAGGTGCCCTGCCACCAACAAGATCTGCTTCAGGTAGATCAAGAAACCCTTTAGACTTTTGATCAGGTGTCTAAAAACCAACAAAAGTTTTTGATCAGGTGCCCTGCCACCAAGGGATACTTTTGAAGGGAGTAATAACCCTGTACAGAGGGAGAAAGGAGGTTAAGGTGTCTTCTCTATTTTATAATAGATTAGAGAAGCACAATAACTTGCACTGAGCTAGAAAGCTCTAAAAGAATCAAGGCTCCCCCTGGCTAAAAGAATGTCCAGGTGAAGTCTTGCTTCAGTGCAGAAACACTTCAGAAATTTCTGAAGGAAAAAGCTACAAGAAGATAAATAATATGAAATAAGATTTTCTTCTTCAGGCAGCTATCTTCTTCTTCTTCTTCAAAAGGCTCTGAGTGAAGATCTTCCTGTAAGCAGGAGAACTCAGGTTGAAGAAGAGAGAAAAACTTGAACTTCTTCTCAGTTAGATGTGAAGGTGCTGAGAGCAGTTTGGAGACTGTAAGTTCTTAAGCTTGAATGCTGATGTTAGCTTTTGAATTCCTTTTTCCTGGATGAACTTGATTTTTGCTATGTGGACTAGTTCATTTCTTTCCTCAAGAAGGTCTTTATATAGCAGCAGCAGCAACGGCTCTTACTTGATTTTAAATCTTGTCTTCTTCTGAACTCTGCAAGCTGGGCTGCAAAAAGCATAAAGCAAAACAAAAATACAGCAGACAGATATCCTATAATAGGATAAAGCTTCCTAAGAAGCTGCAAATACTTCTGATGAAATAATATAAGAGAAAGTCACATCAGAAAAGACTCTTTACAGCCAAGGAAGACTTTTTGAGTCTAACGGCTATAAAGGACAACCTGGCAGAAATCATATCTCAGCTATAAGACAAACAACTTTGTCAGAAAAGATTAGCTCATGCATAAAGAATAGAATAGATATTGCATGGAAGTGTTATTACAATTTACTCAGATAATCTTTTATAAAATATGCCAAAATAATTATGAAATTAGTCACATCACAGAAGACGACAAAACTATTTAAAACATACAGCAAAACATCAAACGACCTTCGGAGATCGTCGACCGACGCACAGAGATCGTCGACCTATCGGGCAGATAGTCGAACGATCCAGATAGTCGAACTATCAAAGAAAATAGTCGAACTACCTCAGTAGATAGTCGACCTATCAGAACAGATAGTCGAGCTATCAGATAGTCGATCTATACGGACAGATAGTCGAACTACCAAACAAAACAGATAGTCGACCTATCAAGCAGATAGTCGACCAATCACAGAAAACAGATAGTCGACCTATCAACAGATAGTCGAACTATCAGATAGTTGAACTATCAGGAAAGATAGTCGAACTACCAAGGCAAACAGATAGTCGACCTATCAACAGATAGTCGAGCTATCAACGCAGACAGAACGTCGACCAACTGATAGACGATCGTCGATCAGCCGATAGACGATAGTCGAGTGATGAGTCCTCTTTATATACCTATTTTTGGACTCATCTAGGCTTATTTTCTTGTCTTTGCACACCGTTTAGCGTCATTTGCACTCCTTTTGGTTCGCTACGGTTTTCCACGTCTTGTGCACTCTTTTAGCCTATTTCTTTGCGTGTGTGTATTTCCCTTTTGCTGTGCATTATATTTATGTCTGTGACTGCCATGATCGACATCCCGTCCAGTTTTCCTGCAGGTTCTGGGATCGTGTGGGCGTCCGGCATCGGACTTTCACCATTTTTTGACAAAGGAGTCAATGGTCGTGCGCTTTTACCCACGCACGACCATCGACCTCTTTGGCGCACGATCATCGGTCGTGCGCAGTCATGACCTCTCCTGTGAAAGTTCTGTCCCGCCATATCGCACGATCACCAGCCATACCGCGCACGATCACTGCTCGTGCGCTGCCGGTCGTGCGCAGTCATTATATCTTTTTCCACTTTTCTGCCTCCATATCGCACGATCACTGACTATATCGCGCACGACCATTGGTCGTGCGCCGGTGATCGTGCGCGCTGTTTAAATTCTGTTTTCTATAAATAGCGCAGGTTTCGCCCTATTCTAGAGATCGATCAAGTTCCGCGATTTTCCGCCGTTCTTCGTCTCGGACGAGGGTTTCCTCCGTCCCCCTTCATCCTCCACCTTAGGGAGGGTCTCCGGGCAAGCTTTCAACGCCAAATCAACGCCGGAGCATCCTCTCGGCCTCCTCCTTCATCCTAGAGCTTCAAGCGGAGTTTTGACCTAGCTTTCTCCATCAAGTTAGGAGGAGCTGGAGCCGCAATCTACGGGTCAGTTCAACGAAGAAGACGGGTCCATTGGGAGTGAGTGACAGCCTCCTCTACCCCGGACGCAGTTGAGGACCGAGCTTGGACTCGGATTGACAACCCGGGATTCCAACCGTGAACCCTCAATAAGGCTTCGGATTCGGTCGATTCGCACACCTCCTTCTCTTGTATTTGATAGCTTAGTTTAACTCTTTGTATTGATAAAGTATACTTTATTGTAGTTAATGATCTTGCACTTTGTCATGTCTATGTGATTTGTGTGATTTTGTTATTATTGCTTGAGGTGCGCCTTATTATTCCACCATCCATCCACCCTTGCCGCACTAGCAATTGCTAGTGGCGTGCGTTGCGAAGAGGTGCCCACGACCCTCATTCCGCCATTCTCACCATCTCATCCGCTAGCCTACTCTTCCATCCGCTAAGCGATTCGGTGCATAGCGGCCCGTGTAGTTTCCATCCCGCCTGGCGAAGCATCGCATAGCGGCGTTGCATAGGAGTAGTTGTTAGATTTTTACTTTATTTTCCGCAACCATCAAAACCCCCATCGTTACCTTCGCCCCGAGGACTTCAATCTCAAGTCCTCCTCGGCATTAACTCATCCCTTACTGCGTTCCTCAAGAGACCGACACTCGGGGATTTATTCCCAAACTTTATTACTTGTGCGACCGGTGCGCTTGCCGTAATCCACGCATCATCGAGCGACGTTCGACTATAGTCGAACGAAAAACTACTTAACCAAATATTCATCTGGAAAGGCAATTCTACACAACTAGAGAATCTAACCTATCAACTAACCTTTGACCATAGATAAAACTTGGGTCAAGAGACAGAAAGAGAGGACTGAACTCAAATCAAAACCTAGGGTTCCAACAACTTGGTGTTCGCACTAGATAGGGCAGTTATCCTATCGTCTATGGTGGTGATCACAATCCTCTCCGCGCCTATAAATAGGACTCCCCTATCACATCAGAAGATACCGTGTGAACAGAAAGTGAACTCGCAGAAAGTTGCTGCCGTTAGAGTTTTCTATCTGCGTAGTTTGAAGAGTTTAACCGATTTGTGATGTGAAGGTTATGCGGATACCACTGGAAAGCCAGAAACTTGATTTTGACTGGACAGGGACAGTGCAGACTCTGCGAGTAGCAACGTGCGGATAGCAGCAGGTCGCGGCTTGCGACTAGGAAGTTTCTCTTCTGCAACTTGTTTCCCAGTTCAATAAGTTGTCCGCCTCTGGGTGGCTTGTTCAGTTCGGTGGCAGCAGTCCGCGTGTTCTGGTGGCTAGGCGACCTCGCGGTCAGGCGGCTTGCAGTTCAGTGGACAGTTCTTTCTTTAGCACTGGAATAACGCTCAGTTCGCGCAGCTTGTTGCGGTCCTGTTATTAGGCGACTTCAGCGGACTCCTTAGCGGTTAGCAGCAAAACCGGCGGTTACTCCTTGAGTCCGCGCGGTTTGTGTTTGGCTTGTAATTTTCCTGCTTCCTTCGGATAGATTGGCAATCATGTCTCGCCATGTATGTCTCGTCATGTATGTATTGCTGTGTAAAGATTATTTTGATAAGTACATGTTCTTGCTTTTTTGTTGCTATTTGGTTTGCATGAGCTCAGTGTGCTTTGAGCGTTCCTGTCCCTGGTGTCCGGTCTTCCGCTATCACAAATTTTAACACATGACGCCAATGATGAAGAGAAGTGTCTCAGCTAAAGTTATTCTTCAGTACATAGATGAGACTTCACGAACTCCTACAACTAAGGATTCTTCTAGGGCTCAGCTTGTGGATGATTTTATAACTAATGTGGTTACTATGAAGGACGTTGCATATGATACAGTCAAGAGGGCCCACTTGAAGGGCAAAAATAAGTAGGACAAATCTGCTAAGATTTTTTGGCTAGAGAATGATGCTAGAGGATGGGCAGACGCGGAGAAGGAACAAAAGGATCCCGAGACACTGTAGTTGAAGAAAGTGTGTAAAGAATGGGCAACTATTGAGAATTCGTAGAGGGACGCTACAGAGATGCAAGAGGACGCTGCAACAAACACCACACGGCTTGAGGCCAAGAGACTTGTGAGTGAGGAGAAAGCAAGGACAGTTGACGATATAAAATTAATGGTTACTTTGGCTCAATTAAAATCAAACTTTGCAAAGATCTTAGAGAAGCGTGGATCGGCTGACGCAAGAACTGTTGCGGACATTAGGGAGAGTTTGCAGCAACCTGTAGGAGGACTTCTAGCATTGCTTCATCCTCCACCTTCGAGATCCAAGTAAAGAGTCATTCATATTAGTAGCAATTAAGAAAATGTTATGTTACAATTGATTAAGAGGGATTTATGGGTAATCTAGAAACTTCATTCCAACGCTGACCTGTATTAGTTAATATCAAGTATAGAACTATCTACTGGTGGGTATAAATACTTGTATTTGTATAGCTTTTGAAATCAATCAAAAACTAGTAAAATATTTGTTTCTTCTTCCCGCTTCATGCTCTATTTCCATGTTAATCTCCACTCCAATTCTACATTTTGGTATCAGAGAAAGGTTTGCCATCAGTAGAACCGTGTAGCATCTGTATTCATTGTAATCAAGAGCAACATCTCATCACATGGCGACATCAACGTCATCTAGTCAGGCATTCATATAGACTTAAACCGGCATTCCCATCTTTGAAGGTAAAGCATACAATTTTTGGAGTAAGCAAATTAATGATTACTTATTATCTCAAGACTGTGGGATTTAGTCCAAAATGGATTCCAATAGTCCTCAAAAACTCCTGGAGAAACTCAGGATGTTGCACAACTAAAAAATCTACAAGATAATCAAAGATGAGACACAAAAGCAATCCTGGCAATCCAGCAAAGGAGTAAGGAGATCAATACTCCCTTAATAATCGATGTCGAGACCTCCAAAAAAGGTTAGGAAATTTTAAAACAGAATTTAGAGGTGATGAAAGAGTAATTTTTATGAAACCAACTGTTCTATAAAACGAATTTGACAAAACAAATATGAAAGAAGGAGAGACCATCCATAGTTTCTTCTCAAGGGTCACCTCCACTGCAAATCAACTTAAAACATATGGAGAAGACCTTCCAGAAAAAGGGTTGTCTTAAAACTCATCAGAAGCTTAACTCCAAGGTTCGAGCATGTGGTGGCTGCTGTAAAAGAGGCAAACGACATCTTCAAACACTTTGTAGCCGATTTGATGGGATCACTTCAAGACCATAAAGAATGAATGAAAAAGAAAGAGTCTTAATTGGAGCTAGCCTTTCAAAGCAAGCTACATTTCAGCTCAGAGAAAAGAAAGACTGGAAGGGGAAGAAGCTAACTGAAAATGGGGGAGAAAAAAAACTGAAAACAAAGCTAACATCATGTACTGTAAATTCTGCAATTAGAAAACAAACAACACAAAAGACTGCTATTATAAATGCACAAAATAAAGGATTCAAAGCTATTTAAAAAAAGACTGTTGGTTCAAAAACTCAAAAAAAAAGAAGTAAATGTCAGTGAATAGGAATAAGAATCCATGTTTTATTCCTTCTCGCATTCAAGTAAGAATGAAAAAATGTGTGGTTATTGCATCGTTAATGCAAGATCCAAGAACATGAAGAACAGAGAAAAGAGATAGAGAAGGGGTTAGCAACACATCACCAGATCCAACAACATGAGTGGTGTCACCATTCGCTCATCCAAAGATGATTTGACTACTCTACCCGTTCTCCTGAATACTCAAATTCTTCATCTCTAAGGTGTTAAAATTTCACAAGCGGATCAAGGTGATAGCTCTGATACCGAGTAAAAATTTGAAAGCTATCAAGATGACACCTTGATGAAGCAGAAAATAGAAACCAGGCGCAGGAACACTCAAACCACAACCAAGCTCAGTAAATCAGATACAAGAAAAGTAACAAGCAGGTCATGTATTAACAAACTTCTTTACAATAAGAGGTATACATGGGGAGACATGATTTCACCAAGCACAACAGGGAAGAAGAAAACAACAAAAAATAGAAGCCGGGCGAACTAAGGCCGAGATCGTCAAGACCGCCGCACCTGCCGAACTGAACAGCTAAGTCCGCCGAGACTGCGAGGTCGTGCGGACTACCTGTTATTCAAGTTGAAGAAGAGTTGTCCGCAAACCGCAAGCTGCCAGACCGTTGAGGTCACCTAGCCGCAGGTTAGACCGCAAACAAGCCGCTGCCGAACTGAATAACAGACCGCCCAGACCGACGGAGAGGTTATTGAACTGGAATTCCTGAAGGAGAGAATACGGGCTGGCCACAATTGCGACCTGCAGCTAACAACTGATTGTAAATCGCAAGCTTCACTCATCCCTGATCGTAGTCAGCACCAAAGTCTCGACTTCTCAGTGCTAACCGCACAACCTGCAAACAACAAACTGGTTATCCTTCTCAAATCGCGCAGACAGAAAATCCGAGGCCACAACAATTAATCCAAGTCCAACTCACTGTTTTTCAGTTAATTATGTTGTCATAGGGGGGTCTTATTTATAGGTACGGAGAGGAGTGTGGTCACCCTTCTAGCAGATAGAAACAACACCCAGCTCGCAGCTAACACAAGATAGTCCTCCCAGTCCGCATGGACATGGCCGGACACGAATCAATCCGTCAGGCAACAAGCAGATTAGTAATAGATGTCAGTCTGCATCCCTTATGACTACACCAGCCCGCAAGCTGCAGCGGACACAATAACGATCTGCACACCCCGCGGACACTTCTTCAGCCGCACGCTTCAACAGACACAGCACCAGTTCGCAATAATAAGTCCACAACAAAGACACAAGCTGCCCGGTCAATCAGCGGACATTGTTGACTCTGCGATCAACCTGGACTTGTCACAGACTGTAACCAAGTCCAACAACTAGAGAACTTCTGACACGAACTCCGCAGACAAAAACTATCAGCCCGCTTAGTCCGTCAGATCTATACAAGTTTGCCTAGCAGCAAACTCCGCGGTTACCTTTTAACCGCACCGCTGAGATCAAGGGCACAGGCTAATGCCGATCTCGCGAGCATAAGAACAGTCTGTATAGAGCAAACTCCACGGACTCCAAACAAAACCGCCAAAGCTGCGGACAAACTACCTATCCGCAAATCTTTCACCAAGGTCAAACCACAAGGACGCAAGCATCAGACCGCTCAGGCCACGCACTAGTCCACTAAACTGTCTGCCAGGCCGCCCGATCTGCCCAATCAACCCCACTTTCACTTCAACAATTTCAACACACCCCTTGAAGTGAGAAGTGATGACTAAACCTAGCAATCCTCGTAGTCGTTCAAATGACCCCTTCGACAGTGGATTTGTGAAGATATCTGTGATATTGTCCTCGCTCCGTACATGCTCAACCATAAGAGACACCTTCTCTCGAATGAAGTGGTGCTCAATCTCTATATGCTTTGTTCGTGCGTGACAAATTGGATTATTAACCAGTTTCAGGGCACTCTCGTTATCACCGCGAAACAGAGTTAGACCCTGCACTTCTTCATGGACGTCTTCTACTAGTCTCCTTAGCCATATGGATTCCTGTGCACCAAGGTCGAATCCATGTTCTCCGCTTCTGTAGTAGAGACGGACACCGAGTCCTGCTTCTTACTACACCATGAAATACCCGTAGATCCGCAAGTGAAAACAAAACCAGACGTCAACTTTTGATCGTTTGAGTCTCCCCCATTATCAGCATCAGTGTAACTATGCAGAGAAAAACTCGTGTCCCTCCAATACAGGAATCCCATATCAGAAGTAGTCTTCACATACTTCAGAATATTCCTCACCGCTACTAGATAAAGTTTCCTTGGTTTAGCAATATAACAACTAACCCAGCCTACATCATTGCCAATGTTTGGTCTTGTAATCGTCATGTAAGTCAAGCTCCCAACCAGAGCCCAGAATACTAAGGGATCAGGAAGAATTCTCCTCTCATCGCGTCGAAGCTTCAGGCCACAATCTAGAGGATTATAGCAACTCTTTCCCTCCCTTAAGCAAAAATCGATAAATGATCTGCACAGCATAGCCCTTTTGAGAGACAAGTATCCCACTCTTCTTCCTCTCAACCTTGAGTCCAAGGAAGTGATAGAGCTCACCCAAATCCATCATCTCAAACCGTATAGCTAACTCGGCCTTGAGCCTAGCTACCTCCTCCTCAGAGATCCCCGTGACCATCATGTCATCCACGTACAATAGCACCAAGACATGAATCTCCCCCTACTTTTTTATGAACATGCTTGAATTTGAATCAGAGGCAAGGTATCCACAAAACTAAAGGTATTCTGCGATCTTCCAATACTATGCACGTGGAGCCTGCTTCAACCCACAAAGAGCCTTCCGAAGCTTACAGACGTTGTCCGGATGAACTTCAGATACATAATCTGCTGGTTGATCCATGAAGATATCTTTATCTATCTTCCCATAAAGAAATGCAATTTTTACTTTAAGTTATCACATCTTCAACTCTTGACAAGATGTCAGAGTGATAACCACCCGCCCCGAAGTCATTTTGGCAACTGGACTAAACGTCTCTTCATAGACTTTGTCGTACTGTTGGGAGAACCCTCGAGCAACCAGACGAGATTTGTATCTTTCGATACTTCCATCAGCCTTCTCCTTCAGTTTGTAGACCCACTTACACGTCATAGGAGTAACGCAAACGACCTTAGGCACAAGGTCCCAAGTCTCGTTCCTTCTGAGGGATGCCATCTCCTCGTCCATAGCGTCATCTCACTCCTTGACTCAAGTGGCATCTTTAAACTTTGAAGGCTCCCGCTCATATAGGGGGCCTGCGAAGAAACATGAGATAAAGCTCACCAAGTTTCCATCGCTGTACCGATCTGGTGGTTTAACGATGCTCTTCGATCTCCGGAGGTCCTAACCATTACTAACCACCTCCATTGCTTCTTCTTCACCAGCTCCATTCTCGGGCAAACTTGGAGAAACACTCCACCTGCTTCCTAAACCAGAAGCTTCCGCCGAAAAGCTAGAAACACCTGGAGCTCCGGGTGATACCGACAGCTCCACCAGAGTATCCTTAGTAGCTTCCACTTGCCCATCATCAGACCTGCTCTCCTGTAACTCAACAAAGCTACCTCCATATGACGTCAGTTCATCAAAGACAACGTCTCTTGATACAACAAACTTCTTCGTCGTAGGATCCATACACTTCCATCCCTTCTTCCGATCATCATATTCCACAAAGACAAGCTTCTTTGCTTTTGCATCAAGCTTGGTCCTTAGAGCATCCGGGACATGTACGTAGTAGGTGTTGAATTTTCTCAAGAAGCTCAGCAAGATAGCCTAAACATCAAATTAATATCTTCAGAACTATCCAGATCACAACTTGACCAAGCAGAAACAAGGGAGCAAGCTCAATCAACCAAAATGCAAGGACAGAAACAAGCAGATCGAATATTTATCAATCTTCTTTACATGGCGAGATATACGTGGTGAGACATGATTTCGCCAGTATAAAAAAAACAGAAACTACAATCAATTCGGGCGAACAGAACACTGAGACTGCTGAGATCACCTGTCAAAAGAGACCACCCAAACTATGCTGAAGCCGAACTGAACACGGAGTCCGCAGAGATCGTGAGGTCGCGCGGACACACCGTTCTTTGCTGAACTATTTGCTGCTGCTGAACTGGTGAATAGACCGCCTAACCGCCGAGACCGCGAGGTCGCGCGGATAGGTTATTGAACTGGTAAAGTTGATGCAGAGAGAAAAATGGTAAATCGCTGAACGTAGTCCGCAAACTCCACTGAGCCTGACCGAGGTCAAAACCAAACTCCTGGCTTTACAGTGCTAGCCGCGCTACCTACACACATCAACCGGTTAAGCCTGCTCAGACCGTGCGGATACAAAAACCGAGTCCGCAACACTAAACCCAAGTCCAACTTACTGTTCACTCAGTTATCAAATGAGGAGCCGGGGGGGTCCTATTTATATGCGGGGTGAGGAGTGTGGTCATACCCTATGAGATAGACTAACCGCCCCGTGATTGCAGCTAGCACTGCCAGTACGCCAAGTCTACACCGACAAGCTAGACTCACGAACAGTCCGCCAAAGTCGACCTGCTAGCCAATGGCCAGCCTGCACACGACAATCCGCCGAATCCGTAAGAGAGCCACCAGCCAAGCACCATGCCAGTCCGCATGGAGAGCGGACACAACATCTGTCCGCACACACAAGTCCATGACCAATAGGCAAACCGCCCGGTCACATAAGACTATGCGTACACCAACCCAGCTAGCAATGTCCACGACCAACAGGCAAAACTGCCCGGTCACAGTGGACAATGCTGAACCCTGGACTTCACAGAAATGACCAAGTCCAGCAATCTACCAAGGCGCAAGCTCGGCAGACACCAAGTCAGACCGCCAGCACAAAGGCTAGATCGCTACCAGGAAAGCGGCTCACTGTAACTCCAGACCAAACGCTGTTCGCGCGGACTCCAATCCTCAGTCCGCGCAGTCCGCTGACACTATCCTACAAACTGCTGACAGCAAGCAACTGCCGGACTCAATCAGTCCGCACAGTCCGCAAAATTCAATCCGCATGGAAGCCATCAGACCGCAGGCTGCTAACACGACCGCCAGACTCATACTCCAGTTCGCGCAGACAGTCCGTCCAGGCCGCCCGGACTGCCCGATCACCCACTTTTACTTCACAAATTTCAACACTCCCCCTTGAAGTGAGAAGCGGTGATAAAGCCCAATAGACCTTATAATCGTTGGAAAGGCCCCTTCGACAATGACTTTGTGAAGATGTCAGCAAGGTTATCTTCACTTTGAACATGCCCGACCACAAGGGATCCTTCCAACACCTTCTCCCTGATGAAGTGGTGCTCGATCTCAATATGTTTGGTCCTCGCATGACAATCTGGATTGTTCACCAGCTTGAGATCACTCTCATTGTCTCCTCGGAGCAAAGTAGGACCTTGCACTTCCTCATGGATGTCCTCTACTAACCTCCTCAGCCAGATGGCTTCTCGAGCAGCCAAGGCCGAAGCCTTATACTCTGCTTCCATAGTAGAGACGGACACCGAGTCCTGCTTCTTGCTACACCACGAGATGCTCGCTGATCCACAAGTGAACACATAACCAAAAGTTGACCTTCAGTCATCCGAATCACCACCGTAATCAGCATACGTGTTACCTAGCAAAGAAAAGCTCGAGTCCCTCCTATAAAGGAGTCCCATATCAGAAGTGCCTTTGACATACTTCAAAATATTCTTCGCCGCCGCTAGATGAGATTTCCTTGGCTCTGCAATGAACTGACTTACTCGACCAACAGTGTAAGCAATGTTTGGTCTTTTAATCGTCAGGTAAATCAAGCTCCCTACAAGAGCTCTGAACACCAAAGCATCAGGAAGAATACTTCCTTCATCTCGCCGAAGTTATAGCCCTTGGTCCAAAGGAGCTAAGAAACTCTTTCCCCCTTCCATGCCAAATCATTTCACAACCCGATCCTCATAACCTTTCTGGGAAACAAGAATCCCGCTCTCCTTCCTTTTCACTTTTAGACCGGGAAAATGATGAAGCTCCCCCAAGTCTTTCATCTCGAAGCGAATAGCAAGCTCAGACCTGAGTCTTGCAACCTCCTCCTCTGAATTCCCTGTGATGATCATGTCATCAACATACAGAAGGACCAAGACATGAAGCTCCCCCTTCTTTTTGATGAACAGACTTGAATCCGAGTTGGAAGTAAGATAGCCGCAGAATTGAAGATACTCTGTTATCTTCCCATATCATTCTGTCGGAGCCTGCTTCAACCCATAAAGAGCCTTCCTGAGCTTACAGACATAGTCTGGATGTTCTTCTGATACAAAACCAAGCGGTTGATCCATGAAGATGTCCTTGTCAATTTCCCCGTAAAGAAAAGCATTCTTCACGTCAAGCTGTCATATTTTCCACCATTGGAAAGAACTCAATGCGATCACCACTCAAATAGAAGTCATCTTCGCAACCGGACTAAATGTCTCTTCATAGTCCTTTCCATAATGCTGTGAGAATCCTCGAGCAACAAGGCGAGCCATGTATCTTTTAATGCTCCCATCTACCTTCTTCTTCAACTTATACACCCACTTGCAAGTCACTGGAGTAATACCATCAACCCTAAGCACAAGGTCCCAAGTTTCATTATTCTTAAGAGAAGCCATCTCCTCTCCTATGACATCTTCCCACTCCTTGACTCTAGTGGCTTCATTGAAGCTAGTAGACTCTCGCTCATCAAGAGGACTTGCAAAGAAATAGGAGACGAAGCTCACTGTATTCCCTTCGCAATACCGAGTCGGAGGCTTGATGATCCTCATTGATCTCCTAAGAGGATGCTCCTTGCTCACCACCTCCGCTGCTTCTTCATACTCAGCTCCATTTCCGGGAAATCCTTGAGCAATGCTCCCCCTGCTTCCTGAACCAGAAGCCTCTGCCCAGAAGCTAGAAGCAACAGGAGCTACTGGTGAAATAGCCAGCTCCTCTCGAACAATTTCAGCAGTCACCTCCTGCCCTTAATCAACTTTGCTCTCCGTTAGCTCAACCGAGCTTCCTCCATATGACATTAGTTCGTCAAAGACCACGTCTCATAACACAACGAACTTTTTCATCGCAGGATCCATGCACCTCCATCCCTTCTTTCGCTCATCATAGCCAACAAAGACAAGCTTCCTTGCCTTTGTATCATGCTTTTTTCTCAGAGCATCCGGTATATGGACGTCAAGTTGAACCAAACACCCGAAGGTATTCAACACATGGCTTCTCCTTCAACAACATCTCGAAGGGAGACTTTATGTTGATCAGACTAAGAGGCATCCGATTGATGACATAAGCTGCACAAGACATTCCCTCTTCCTAAAAGGACCTTGGGATATTCTTGGCATGAAGCCAGCATTTGCAGCTCTCCGTCAGATGACGGATCTTCCATTCTGCAACTCCATTTTTTGTGGAGTATGAGCACAAGTAAGCTCTCTCCGGATCCTGTGCTTTCTGCAAAAATTAGAAAACTCAGAGGAGATAAACTCTCAGCCGTTGTCAGTTCTAAATTTTTTGATCTGCAGGTTAAGTCGGCCCTCCACCAGCTCCTTGAACTCTACAAATAATCGGAAGGCTTCAGATCTCTCCTTCAAGAAATACACCCAATTGTATCTTGAGTAGACATCAATCAGAACTAGCATGTATTTGCTCCCACCAAGGCTAGTAGTAACGGTTGACCCCATCAGATCACCATGGAAAACCTCCAATAGTGCTTTGCTTCTTGTTTGTGACTTATCAAATGGAAGACGGTGAGACTTGCCATATTGACACCCCGCACAAACGTGACCACCACCGAAGGATGATAGCTTAGGTAAGCCTCTCACCAGACTCCTATTTGCCATAGCTTTCAGCTTATCCATCCCTACAAGCCCCAGCCTCTAATGCAATATAGCAGCACTATCATTGGCTCTCATACGATCAACGTAGGAGCTTGTTGATAAAATAAACAAGTCATTCACTCTCCTTCCAACGTGAGCAACATCAGCCTTAACCGCTGATACGTTGCGGAGAAACTTCACTTCTGTTTTATCAAATAGAACATGATACCTTACATCTACTGTGTTGGTAACCGAGAAGAGATTCTTCTTCATGCTCGATACGTGATAAACACTCTTTAATATGAGTGGACCCTGATCACTACTCACGGACACTACACCTTCCTTCTCTACAGTATGAATAGTATTATCAACAGTGATGATGGCTTCGTTACCTGAGTAAGCTTGTAGCGAGGAGAACTTCGACTTGTCTCCGGTGAGGTGATGACCACACCTGGATTCCACAATCCAGTCGTCTTCGAAGTCAATGTTGGACAAGGCATGGACACAAGTGCCCGTCATGAAAGCTCCACCCCAACCAGCTTCCTCATTTCTAGAGGAAGCTTCCTTCTTGCCTGTAGTATGCCCAGGCTGCAGCTTGACTTTACAGTCACGCTTGAAGTGACCCGGCTGATGACACCTGTAGCACTTCAAGTTCTTCTTCCAATCCTTCTTAGGAGCAAAGCTCTGCTCTTGTCAATTAGAAGTTGAAGGCTCATCTCCACCCGCAGTCTTCTTCTTCTTCCCTTCCCATCTCTTCTTATCAGTGAAGAGAGCTTCACTACCTTCTTCAGAGATAGTCACCTCGGCCATCTGCCTAGCCAAGCTCTCCTGCGAAGCAAGCAGGTTCTCCAGCTCTAGAAGAGAAGACTGAGTGACCCAGCCTTGAACAGAAGTGACAAAGGCCACACACTCCTTCCGCAGACTGTGGATTATGTGCCTTTTCAGCTTAGCCTCGGAGATCGGCTCATCAGGATCAAGTTATGATAACTCAGCACACAAGCTCTTCGTCTTCAAGAAGTACTTAGAGATGGAGAGGTCTCCTTGAGTTGTCTTAGCCAACTCATTTTCCAAGAACTGTAGCCTAACTAGATTCTTCCTATTGAACTACCCATCGAGGGAAGTCCATATATCAGCAGCAGATTCACATCCTAAGATGTGATCAAAGAGCTCAGGTGAGACAACCCGCTTGAGAGAAAACTCAGCCTTGGCATTTGTCTTTCTCCAGACTCTCACCTGCTTAGAAGTTCCAAACTAAGCTATAATTTCAACCTGGTCATCACCACCGACGACCTCCCATTGTTCCTAGACCTCTTGCAAAACCTCTGTCCATTGCACTATCCTGGTCGAACTTTCAGATGCACAGAGCAACAACAGAACTTGTTGATCACCGCTCAAGCAACTGAACCTCTATCTGATACCATGTTTAATTTTCTCAAGAAGCTCAGCAAGATAGCCTAAACACCAAATTAATATCTTAAGAACTATCCAGATCACAACTTGACCAAGCGGAAACTAGGGAGCAAGCTCAATCAACCAAAATGCAAGGACAGAAACAAGCAGATCAAATATTTATCAATATTCTTTATAGGGCGAGGTATACGTGGCGAGACATGATTTCTCCAGTACAAGAAAAAATAGAAACTACAATCAATTCGGGCGTACAGAACACTGAGACCGCCGAGATCGCCTGTCCGTAGAGACCGCCCGAACTATGCTGAAGTCGAACTGAACACGGAGTCCGCCGAGACCGCAAGGTCGTGCAGACACACAGTTATTCGCTGAACTGTCTGCTGCTGCTGAAATGGTGAACAGATCGCCTAACCGCCAAGACCGCGAGGTCGCGCGGATAGGTTATTGAACTGGGAAAGTTCAGGCAGAGAGAAAACGGGTAAACCGGTGAATGCAGTACGCAAACTCCATTGAGCCTGATCGAGGTCAAAACTAAACTCCTGGCTTCACAGTGCTAGCCATGCCACCTGCACACAGCAACCGGTTAAGTCTGTTAAGACCGTGCGGATACAAAAATCGAGTCCGCAGCACTAAACCAAAGTCCAACTTACAGTTCACTATGTTGTCAAATGACGAGCCAGGGGGGGTGTCCTATTTTAGGCGGTGTGAGGAGTGTTGTCACCGACCTATGAGATTGACTAACCGCCCCGTGATCGCAGCTAGCACTGCCAGCCCGCCGTGTCCACACCGAAAAGTCGGACTCGCGAACAGTCCGCCAAAGCGGACCTGCCAACCAATGGCTAGCCTGCACACGGTAGTCCGTCGAATCCACAAGAAAGCCACCAACCAAGCACCATTCCAGTCCGCATGGAGAGAAGACACAACATCTGTCTGCACACACAAGTCCACGACCAACAGGCAAACCGCCCGGTCACAACGAACTATGCGAACACCAACCCAGCTCGCATTGTCCACGACTAACAGGCAAAATTGCCCGGTCACAGTGGACAATGTGGAAACCTTGGACTTCATAGAAGTGACCAAGTCCAGCAATCTGCAAGGGCGCGAGCTCGACGGACACCAAGTCAGACCGCCAGCACAAAGGCCAGATCACTACCAGGAAAGCGGCTCACCGCAACTCCAGACCAAACGCTGTTCGTGCGGACTCCAATACTCAGTCCGTGCAGTCCGCAGACACTATCCTACAAATTGCTGACAACAAGCAACTGTCGGACTCAATCAGTCCGTAGAATTCAATCCATATGGAAGCCATCAGACCGCAGGCTGCCAACACGACCGCCAGACTCAACCTCCAGTCCGCGCGGATAGTCCGCCCAGGCCTCCCGGACTGTCCGATCACCCAGTTTTACTTCACAAATTTCAACAGCAGGTTGATGCAAACACCCAAAGGTGTTCAACACTGCTCTTCTCCTTGAACATTAGCTCATGAGGAGATTTTATGTTGATTGGACTTAGAGATATCTTATTGATGACATAGGTTGCGCAGATCATTCCTTTCACCAAGACGGACCTCGAAATGCCATTTGCATGAAGCCAACATTTGCAGGTTTCCGTCAAATGACGGAACTTCCTTTCCGCTATTCCATTTTGTTGTGTAGTATATGCACAAGTGAGCTCTCTCTGGATGCCTTGTTTCCAACAGAATTTAGAGAACTCAATTGAAACGAACTCACATCCATTGTCCGTTCTTAACTTTTTGATCTGCAGGTCAAGCCGGCCTTCCACTAGCCATCAACTCCCAATGCACATCAAAAACAGATAAGCAAATATTTCTCAATATCTAAAAATAAATGGGGGAATCCTTCCTCTCTAAGCTCATGGAACCCCACAATTTCTGTAAATTTATTTTAACGATCCTGTATGCCAATTCAGTAAGACAATATGACAGAAAAACAGTGAACAATATTGGCGATATGAAGAGAGAATGCGGAAGAAAGAAGGCTTACTGAAAAGAGCAGTTAAAATTCAGCAAAAATAAGATGATAGCCTAACATAAGAAATTTTTAGAGTGGGATAACACATCTATGGAAATAATAAATGACAATAATCTTGTAAAATCACGTGTAATAACTAGAAGGAACAGAGCCTTCAGCCGAATGGATTTTTCTTGGAATTGGAATCTGATGTTGAATGTTTTAGGGTGAACTTTGATGTCGGCGAACGAATCGTGCCAAAACAGGACTTTCAAAAACCTAACTTTTTTCAATCAGGTCCTACAAATCGAGGTCACATGGAACCATATTTCAACCGCTCAATCTAGGATATCACCATCATTTCAATCAGTGTAAAAGCTTTGTTACCTAGAAGGCTAGAAATGACACATCTAGGAAAATACTGGCTCCGTTTGGGGGGACTTATTTTCACCGGTCAAGCAGTTACGACCGCATGAACCGGACCATAATTATGGTCCGGTTCATGCGGTCGTAACCGCTTGACCGGTGAAAATAAGTCCCCCCAAACGGAGCCGAAGGGTCAGTTTGTTTCCACTTTTTTGTCCCTTGAGTTCTGACAGCAATGACTTTTTTTCCAGTTTGTTTTGCCGTTCCATCGCCAACGGAGCCGTCTATTTTCCGTTGCCAACGGAGATTTCCGACAGCTCCTGTGAGTACCTTTCCAATGCCGACGTTGCCATCGAGAGGCGAGGTGCGGAGGCACCGTGGATCGGCGAGGGGCGGCAGATGCAAGCTCCGGCAAAGGATGCAGACTCCGATGAGGTGGAAGACAATGAACAGTCAAATAATGGTCGTAAATGACAATGTTTCTTATGCCATTGTCGCCGGAGCTCCGCTGCCCCATCCCGTCGGAGAGAAGGCACCCCCCGGCCGACGAGAAGGCTCGCCCTCCCCCCACCCCCTGCCGGCGAGAAGGCTCGCCCCACCCCCAGCCAGCGAGAAGGCACCCCCCGGCCGGCGCGAAGCCCCCCCTCCCCCCCATCTCCGGCCATTCTAACCTGCGGATCATAGAGTCAAAAGTTATGATTTAATTATTATTATCATTATTATATTACAGTTTTATTATTATTAATACGATCATGATTATTATTAATAAATTAAAGTTATAATAAATATTAATTATAATCTATTTTAATGAGCATAATTGTGTTTTTTTTATAATTAAATGTAATTGAAACTTCACCACTGTTTTACCAAACTGTTTCTCCATTCTGAACAGCTCTGTCACCGCTATTTACCAAACTGTTTTTCCATTGTGTACAACTTC
Organism: Platanthera zijinensis; assembly: GCA_039513925.1. NCBI lineage: Eukaryota > Viridiplantae > Streptophyta > Magnoliopsida > Asparagales > Orchidaceae > Platanthera > Platanthera zijinensis. Next base: position 53,525,420 of record CM077079.1, on the reverse strand, counting down.
ATTCCAACAACTCTATTCCCACAGCTCCTTTTGTCACTTCCACCGTCGAAAATAACTGACCCTAAATGACAATAATCTATCTATAATCTCCAGTAAAATGGGATATTCTTTGGAATTGGAATCTGAAGTTAGATGTTTTAGGGTGAGCTCTGATGTCGGCAAAGGAATCGCACCAAAACCTAGCATTTTAAAACTAGTCACAGATCTAGGGGGTTTGTGGGTAGCGAGCGGTCTTCGCCTTGACAAAAAAATATTCTCATACGGAGACAGTTTGTTGATAACCATGTCAACAATATGTTGTTGGTTATTGACCTGGGCGAGCCTGAGGGTTGGACTGTGATGGGCTCGCCTCGCCTACTAGGCGGCGAGTACGGCTGGGCTACCCGGGCTCGCACCCTAGGACTTGGGATGAGCCTGGTAACCTTATTGTACTGGCCCATTGATTTCTAGGGTTAGACCACCTCGTACTGTGTTTTACCGAGACATACTGTTGGTACCCTAGTTTTGTTTTGAGTTCATTCTTCTCTTTTAGTCGCTTGACCCAAGATTTATCTATGGTCAAAGGTTAGTTGTTTAGTTAGTTTGCTCTAGTTTAGAGTTGTCACTTTTCCAGATGAAAATTTGGTTAAGTTGTTTTTCGTTCGACTATGGTCGAACGCCGCTCGACTATCGTCTATCGACTGGTCGACGATCGTCTATCAGTTGCTCGACGTTTGTCTGTCAGCAGATCGTCTATCTCTGAGTTAGTTCAACTCTTGATAGTTCGACATTCTGTGAAATCTGCCTCGCCGATCGTCGAACCCCGCTCGACTTTTTCTGACCAGACAGATTTCTTGATAGCTCAACTATCTGCTTAGATAGTTCAACTATTTGATAGTTCGACTATCTGTTTGATAGGTCGACTATCTGTATTGTTTGATAGTTTGACTATCTGTTTGATAGGTCGACTATCTGCTGTGTTTGATAGTTCGACTATCTGTTTGATAGGTCGATTATCTGCTGTGTTTGATAGTTCGACTATCTGCTTGGATAGTTCAACTATCTGATAGTTCGACTATCTATTTGATAGGTCGACTATCTGTTTTCTTTGATAGTTCGACTATCTGTTTTGATAGGTCGACTATCTGCTTTCTTTGATGTTGGGTATATTGGAAAATGTGTACCTGATTTGAAGAAGCCTAACTTAGCTTAATGATATACATCAAGGTGTATTTGATGTTGTTTTAAGTTGACATATGCAGGTGAAGAAGTATTAAAGAATACAGGAAATTATTCTAAGTCCATGTGTCGACACCTGAAGAAATTGTGTCGACACTTCAGAATAATTGTGTTGACACTTGAAGGAAGCTGTGTCGACACAGAGAAAGATAGTCGACCACATTTGTGTCGACACTGAGAAGCAGTGTCGACTCACAGAAAGATAGTCGACCACATTTGTGTCGACACTGGGAAGCAGTGTCGACTCACAGAAAGATAGTCGACCACATTTGTGTCGACACTGGGAAGCAGTGTCGACTCACAGAAAGATAGTCGATCACATTTGTGTCGACACTGGGAAGCAGTGTCGACTAACTGAAAGATGGTCGATCTCATCTTTGTCGACACTGGGAGGATGTGTCGACACATTGAGATAGAGTCGACACACATTGGCAGAAGTCAACAATACTTGTGTCGACACCAGAAGACTGAGTCGACACATATTGGCAGGATTGACATTTGCTGAGTCGACACCTAAAGGCAGAGTCGACACATATTGAGTTCTGAATCTACAACAACTGTGTCGACACACAGGACTTGTGTCGACACACTGCAAAGTCAAGACCAAGTTATTTTCTGAAGAAAGATGAAGTGTTGAGTCGACAGAAATTCTCTGTGTCGACTCATTCTCAAGATGAAGTTCTGAAGAAGTTGTGTCGACTTAAAGGCAAACTTGTCGACATCATCAAAGGCTGTGTCGACACCAAAGTTACTTGTGTCGACACATATAGACAGTTGGTCTCGACACTTCCTGACAGTCTGTCTCAACACTTTGCTGACCAAGACTAAGACACAGGATCTGTTTGAAGACTTGACAGCTGTGGGTTGCAGCCAGTTAACTGATGTTGTCAGACTCGTCAGAAGACAGTTATAAACCGGATCAGCCGGTTACCATTAAGAAGGTCTATAAATAGACAGAGTCAGAGAGAAGTAACAAGAGATTAATGAATTTTGGCAATCAACTTGAGAAATCAAATCAAGAAGGAGTAATACACAAAAGAAGATCTTCATCAGAAGATCTAAGAAGACGATCTCAGGATCGATCTAAGAAGAGTTCTATCATGAATTCAGAAGTGTCAACAAAGGTGTTGGATAGAGAGAGATAAAGCCATTTGAAGAAGAAGATGGAAGCCATCACTGGTTTCTCAAGAAGCTGTTTGGGAAATCAACTCAGCTAAGTTCAGATTCAAGAAGCTTTGAATAAAGCTCAGATTCAGTTGATTTCATTCTTCAGCTGATCAAGAACTGCCTTGTCCTTCTCTCTCTCATCAAGGGCAAGTTAATACAAACTTCTTTTCTAATTTCTGTAGGATTTGTCAATACAGATTTGAGTTGTAAGCCTGTGTTATAAAGGCTGAGTGTAGGAGAGTTGATCTCTGAGTGGTAGGGCTGTTTGCCTGAGTGTAGGAGAAGGTTCTTCTCTGAGTTGTAGGCCTTGTGATAAGGCTGAGGTAGGGCTGTTGAGCCTGAGTTGTAGGAACCTTTTCAGGTTCTGAGCTGTAGGATCTGTGGATCTGAGTAAAGAGGAAGTTTGGCCGAATCTAGCATACTGCTAGATAGGTGAAGGGGGAAAGTGGACGTACCCAAACCTTGGGGAACCACTATAAATCTGTGTGCAATCTGTGTTGTATGATTTTCTGTGATTCCTGTGCTGAGTGTATTAATTCTGTAATTGAATTCTGCCTAAAAGTGTAAACAAGCATAAGAACCTATTCACCCCCCCTCTAGGTGTTTAGGTTGTCTTGAAAGTAAAACTATCAAGTGGTATCAGAGAGAGGTTACTCAAAAAGGACTTAACAGTCTGAGGTAGATCTGAAAGGCAGAATCAAGATTCAAGAAGATGGGTTCTGGAGAAAATCACAAGGAGTTAGGGTCAATGAAGTTACCCATCTGTAGGAAGGAAATCTTTGGAATTTGGAAAGAAAGAGTCAGATTGTTCATGGAAGCATCTGACCCAAGAATATACATCACAGTTCAGGAAGGACCCTTCATTCCAATGAAGGTATCAGTTCTTGATGCTAATATTCAAACTCCAAAGAGTTATTCTGAAATGACCAAGGATGAAATCATTTTGGCAACCATGGACAAGAGAGCTCAGAATATTATTGTGAGTGCCATAGATGATTCTACATTTCAGAATCTGATTCACTGCAAGACCTCCAAAGAAATGTAGGACACCTTGATTGTCTACATGGAGGGATCTGAAGAAGTAAGACATGATAGGAAGTCTATGCTCTACTAGGAATATGAAAGTTTTAGACAATGAAAAACTGATAGCATAACTGAATGCTATAAGAAATTCTATAGAATTGTGAATGAGTTAATGTCCTATGGAAGAGTCTTCAGTACCTATGAACTGAATGACAAATTCTTAAGATCCTTGACAAAGGATTGGGACACAAAGATCTGTGCCATAAGAGAAGTGGCTAAACTGGCAGAGATTTCTCCTCCAACCTTGTTTGGAAAGTTGCTATCCTATGAAATGCAACTTATGGTGAGGAAGGAGGAGGAAAAGAATTCAAAAGGAGAGCATAAAGAGAAGATAGTGGCCTTCAAGGCAGAAGCCACTAGAAAGAATAGGAGGATATCATCATCTCCTCCTAAGGAAGTTGAAGAAGTTAGTTCTGAAAATTCAGAGAATCAGGGTTCAGAAAGCTGTGAGTCAGATGCAGATTTTGCTGCATTTACAAGGCAATTCCAAAGATTCTTAAAGAAGAAGCAGTGGAGGTCTAGGCCCTCCTCATCACAGCAAGTTGATGACTATTATCAGAAGAAAAAGTCATCAAGGAAAGAAAAGAGCAGAACAAAGCCCGGCAAGGCCACTACTTCAAAGATTGTCTGATAAGAGAAAGGAGTCATCAGACAAGAAGAAGACTTATCAAAAGGGCAAGAAGGAAAAATACTTTGTTGCAAAGAAGGAAAAGAGCCTAACAGATCAATCAACTTCAGAATCAGAATCTGAAGCTGAAGCATATATTGGACTGTATGCTGCTACTGAAGAAGAGGAGTTCATGAAATTGCTAGACTCCATCTATGAACAAGAGGATCATCAGTGCATGGGACTGATGGTAGGAGTAGAAGAAGACATGTGCCAGAATCAGTCTGGTCCTAGTAAGGTACTATGTCCTTCAATAAAATCTGTTTGTAGTACAAGTGCAGAATCAGCTACATCTGCATCTAGTGATGTAGATGCATTTGAATCTAAAGGAGATGTCTATCAATTGATAGATAAGTATGGGGACTTGTTGCAGGCCCTTAAAAAAAGCAAGAACCTGGTTAAATCTCAGGCTCAGGAAATTGCTGATCTAAGGATAGCTGCAACTGAATTAGAGAAAGTAATTCATCAGAAGTTAAATGAAATTGCCAAGCTGAAGAATATAACTATTATTCAGATGGGCACAATTAATTATACCAATGATCAAGTAAAGAGTCTGGAGGCCAGACTAAGAATAGAAAAAGATTTAGTGGCTAATTACTCTAAGCCAAAGTCTGTCTTACCCTTGATAGATGAATTTGTGACTCAAAAGGGTAAGGCAGGATTAGGATTCAAAGGTAACCCCAGGGCAGCCCAATTCAAGAGGAAAGGTAAAGCTCCTGTCAAGCCACTAAACCTTTCAGTCCCTACTAAGTTTAGAAAGGTGTAAGTGCCTTCTAACCAATATGATCATGAAAATATTCATGGATATTTTAAGACTAATGTTATGATTAACAAGGGTGTAAATGCCAACAGGCCTATCCATGTTCATAAACCCAATGGTTATAAGAAATCAGTGGGTGAAGCTGCTGCAGCACCAACAATGGACAGAAATTCTTCTGTCAAGGGTGTATCTAGATCTAGATACAATAAGTTTGAATGTTGGTGCTGTGGCAAGAGAGGCCATTTTGCATTAGACTGCTGGCATAACACAAGTGTTAGAAAGAACAATAGTCTACCTGTTAGAAGAGATAATGGTAGCTTTGTTAATGCTAACCTGAACCAAGGACCTAAGACTTTCTTGTGTTCTAAGGGTAAGTAAATCTGTGTTGCAGGAAAGTCCAAGTGGCCATGCCCCTATTTGGTACTTGGACAGTGGTTGTTCCAGGCACATGACTGAGACAAAGGGGCTGCTGAAGGAGTATACATCTGTCAAAGATGGACCTAAAGTGATCTTTGGTGGATCTGAAAAAGGAATCATCAAAGGGTTTGGTAACATTTCTTCTAACCTAATTACTATCACCCAAGTGGCTTATGTAAAAGGTTTGAAACACAATCTAATAAGCATAAGCCAGCTGAGTGATTTAGGATATGACATTTCATTTATTAAGGATGGATGTCATATCAAAAGGTCAAGTGATCAAGAGATCATATTGACTGGGTATAGGAAGAGAAATGTATATTGTCTTAATTTTGTATGTGAGAATAAGGCTTCTCCCATCTGTCTTGTAGCTGATGACAATGCTTCTAATTGTGTTAAGTGGCACAAGAGATTGGCTCATCTTAACTACAAGACAATTGGCCAACTCTTTAGCAAAGAGTTAGTGATGAATGGTCCTCAAGTTAAGTGTATAAAGGAAGGAATATGCTCAGCTTGTCAAAAGGGCAAGCAGACAAAATCCTCCTTTCATAGCCTTGAAAACAAGGATTCTGTGAGGTGCTTATACCTCTTGCATATGGATCTTTTTGGTCCTATGCCAGTTCATAGTCTAGGTAGGAAGGTCTACACTTTTGTGGTTGTAGATGACTATTCTAGATTTACATGAGTGTTCTTTCTGAGACAGAAATCAGAAACCCCAAGTGTCTTACTCAATTTTGTGAAGCAAATTCAGAATGAACTGAATAGTACAGTGGTCAAACTTAGAAGTGACCATGGTACTGAGTTTCAATTTGAAAGCATGACAAAGTTATGTGAAGACTTTGGGATTTTCCAAGAGTTCTCCTCACCTAGAACACCACAACAAAATGGCATTGCTGAAAGAAAGAATAGATCATTAATTGAAGCTGGTAGAACACTATTGAGTGACACCTCTCTTCTAGAATATTTCTGGGCTGAGGCAGTAAACACTGCTTGTCATGTAATCAATATGGCTTCTATCACCAAAAGCCACAAAATGACTCCCTATGAGATTATGAAAGGCAGAAAACCAAATCTATCCTACTTTAGGATCTTTGGTTGCAAGTGTTATATACTTAACAATGACAAGTCATATTTGACTAAGTTTGCTGCCAAATCCCAGGATGGGATATTTGTTGGGTACAACACAAATAGTAAGGCCTATAGAGTATTCAACTTGACTACTCATGTTGTAGAGGAGTCTGTTCATGTTGTATTTGATGAAACAAGATTAATCAACTGTGAGTTGTCTTGTAGATCAAATGATTCAATAGGTATAAGCAAAAGTATAGACAAACTCTCCATTGCTGAAGCAACAAAGGAAGATGAAGCATTGGAAAATGAAGGCTATTGTCCAGGGGGAGTACAAGACTCAATAGGAGCTGATGAAAATCAAGAGGTTCAGCATGAAGAAGGAGCTCGAGAGGTTCAACAAGAAAGGAATCTACCTCCAGCTATAAGACATTTAGGAGATCATCCAGCTGATCAGATTATAGGTGATCCAAGACAGGGAGTGCAGACTAGAAGCAGAAATCAAAGCACAAACCTGCATTCAAGTTTCCTGTCTCAAATGGAGCCTAAGAAGTTTTAAGAAGCCATCCAAGACCAGCACTGGACTGATGCTATGCAAGAGGAGCTGAATCAATTCAGAAGGTGCAATGTCTGGGAGCTTGTTCCTAAACCAAGAGGCCACAACATAATTGGCACAAAGTGGATTTATAGGAACAAATTGGATGAGAGTGGAATAATAGTGAAGAATAAAGCAAGATTGGTTGCAAAAGGATACAGGCAGGAAGAAGGGATTGACTTTGATCAAACCTTTGCCCTAGTAGCAAGGCTGGAGGCAATCAGAATGTTCCTTGCCTATGCAGCCTATTAAGACTTCAAAGTGTACCAGATGGATGTGAAATCAGCATTCCTGAATGGTGATTTAAAAGAGGAAGTCTATGTAGAGCAGCCACCAGGTTTTATAGATCCTCTTAAACCTGATTATGTCTATAAGCTTAGAAAGGCTTTGTATGGGTTAAAGCAAGCCCCAAGGGCTTGGTATGAAACCCTGTCTACTTTCCTTATTGAGAATAAATTCTCAAGAGGAAAAATAGACAAAACTCTATTACTTAGGGAATCCAAAGGTAAAATCATCTTAGTTCAGATCTATGTTGATGACATAATCTTTGGATCTACTGAAAACAACCTTTGTAAAAAGTTTGCCAAACTTATGCAAGAGAAGTTTGAGATGAGCAGTATGAGAGAACTTAAGTTCTTCTTGGGACTCCAAGTAAGACAGACTGATGATGGCCTATCCATATCCCAGTCTAAGTTCACCAAAGAATTAATTAAGAAGTATGGCATGGAGTCATCCTCCACTATGAGAACTCCTATGGGAACAAGTATGCCTATATGCAAAGATGATGCAGGTAAACCTGTTGATGAATCTTTGTTTCGAGGAATAGTTGGCTCACTACTATATCTCACTGCTAGTAGACCAGATATTATGTATGCTACATGTGTTTGTGCTAGGTACCAAGCCTGCCCTAAAGAATCTCATTATATTGCAGTCAAAAGGATTCTGAGATATCTTAAGGGCACACCTAATCTAGGCCTTTGGTACCCTAGGAATAGTGATTTTCTACTAACAGGTTATTCAGATGCAGACTTTGCAGGCTGTAGAGAGGATAGAAAGAGTACAACAGGTACTTGTCAATTCTTGGGAGGAAGATTGATATCTTGGAGTAGTAAGAAGCAGACCAGTGTGGCTATATCCACAGCTGAGTCAGAATATATTGCTGCTGGCAGCTGTTGTGCACAACTATTGTGGATACAGCATCAGCTTAATGATTATGGTATTCAAGTAAGTAGAACACCTCTTTTGTGTGATTCTAAGAGTGCAATTTCTATTGCTAATAATCCTGTTTCTCATAGTAGAACTAAACATATAGAAATTAAATACCATTTTCTTAGAGAACATGTAGAAAGAGAAGACATCACATTGGAATTTGTTAAAACAGATTATCAAATAGCAGATGTATTTACTAAGCCACTGGATGAAACAAAATTCAATAAATTTAAAATTGAATTAGGCATGCTGACCATTGATTAGTTTATCAACAAACTTACAAGTAACATATTAGATTATCAAGTGGTCTCAAGTGGTATTGACAAAAACAGAAATTGGCTAAGTAAAATAGTGTCGACACATTCAGTGATAATGTGTCGACTCAGTGAAGTCATGACGACTAGTCAGAGAATATGTGTCGACACAGAGAATTTGTGTCGACACTTAAGAATCAAATAGTCGACTCATCCAGGAATGTAGTGTTGACTTCACCAGAATAGTGGTGTCGACACTTACAGATTTTGTGTCGACACTTATCCTAAGAGTCGACACAGAATTTCTGATGCTCTACTATGTCTCTCAGGTGTCGACATATCCACAATTGGTGTCGACACATAGTAGACAGATTTGTTGTCGAGACAATAGAAGTTTGTGTCGACACATTCCATCTGTGTCTACACATATAGACTGTTTTTGCCCGCCTTTTGATATTCTTTCAATAGAAGGTATAAATAGGTCAAGAACTTATTCTGTCGACACGCTTACAAGGTTTTCGAGACTGAAACCCTGTGTCAACATTCTCTCTCTCTCTTCTCTCAAGCTTTCTCGTCTGATCAATGGCGCCAAAGGTTGCAGATAACGTCAATGAAGGATATGAGTTGGTGCGCAATGGCTTTGCGGATGCCCCGACAGATGTTCAAAGGATTGTCAATCTAATTTCTGAGTCTGGATTAGAGTTTCTAGTTTCTGAACCGATAAAGATCTGGAAGAAGGAGGTGATTGAATTATTTACCTCTGCATCAGTGGATTCAGATGGTCTCAAGATCAAAGCCACAGTTTATGGGTCAAAGGTGAAAATTACCCCAAGAAGTTTAAGAAAGATTCTACAATTACCTATCATTGAGAATGAAGAAGAAGTCCCTGCTTCTAAGTCAAGAGAGGCTCTCCAATGGTGTGGTTGGATCCAACCCTGAAGATTGGAGCTGCTTTCAACAGAAAAGGGATGAATCAACAAGGAAAATTTTTGTCTGAAGTGGTTGGCAAGATGATTCTGTGCAAACCAGGTGGATATGATAGGATTTCAGCCTATATGTTCAGCCTAATGACCAGAATTGTGTTTACAATTCCAACTGACTGGTCAGCTGTAATATTTGATAAAATCAAGGAAGGAATCAAGAAGCCAAATCTGGCTAGAATTATGAGTTTATACCTGATTTGAGTGATCCCTGAGGTTATGCAACAATTGCCTGGGACAAAGATTAATCACATGAGGAAAATGGATACAAGATTATTTTCAAGGTGGGATAGGGTGCTGTCTAAAGATATGCCTGATGAGAGCTGGCAGGACACCCCTGTGAGATCCCCTGCACATGATCTAAGCACTGCCCAGCATCAAGAAGAGCAAGTGAGAAAGCAGGTTGAAGATTAGCCTGAGTTTGTTCAAGCTCACACTCCTGCCCAGAATGTATCTACTTCTGAACAGGTAAAGGGAGAGCAAGTGAGTTTTTCTGCCAAGGTCATTCCTAATATTTTTACTCCTGCACAGGTACAGGGGGAGCAAGTGCATTCTCCTACCCAGGAAATTCAACAAACTAAACAAGTGCAGGAGGTGCAAATGTCTGACCATGTGCAAGAGGAAGACCAAATTGATCTATCAAAAGATTTGAATATTACAGATCTGGATGATTCAACATCTGTTCCAGCTCAGAAGGAATACACTCTAGATGAGTTATTTCCAAATGTTGAAATTGCTACTGATATAGTAGAGGAGGAGCAAGATATTGAGAAGGTACTAGACATGGAGATAGAGCAAGAAATAGAGAAAGAGCAAGAAATTGAGGAGGAGCAAGAAGTTGAGGGGGAGCCTGTGCAAGTTGAGGCTGAACAACAAGGCACTGAGACAGATATTCCTCTTCTTTCTCCTGACAGAGTTCAAATTGACAGTTCATCTGATTTTGAGAATGAAGAAGCCAGACTAGCTAAGAAGAAAAAGCTCATGGTCTTTAAGAGAAGGAGCAAAAGCTATAAGCAGACTCTACAGACTACAACTCTCCAATCTCCTTCTGAATTCAATTATAACAAGTTTATGGTAGATTTGCAAGTTAAGTTAGATGACCACAGGTTGGCTGTTGAGAAGTATGTTGATGAGAGCAATAAATCCCTTCAATTTGACTTGGCTCAAGATATTAAATCTATTAGATTTGAAGTAAATATGAATAAGAAGGAGATGACAGATTGCTTCCATAAGGGAGGTAATGCTGTAGTATTTTTGGCTAAACAACAGCAGTCTATCATCCCTAAAGTGGATGATATTGTTTTAAAGCAAGGTTATGTTCTGGAGAATCAGCTGAGGATGAATGATAATTTGGCTGAATCTCACCAAGAAATTATTGATGAGTTGAAAAAGACTACAGGGCTGACTGAAGCAAGAGCAAAGGAGATGGAAGAGTTTGATAAGAAACTTCAAGATGCCATTGAATCAGTTAAAACTGCTATCACCACATCTCAAAAGGACATATCTGACGAGCTTCAAAGGTTGAAACCCTATTTTAAAGAGAGTGTGAATTATCTGGATGGCCAGATCAGATTTCAGAAGGAAGATCTAAGAGTTCATATTACCAGAGAAGTCATAAAGGGGGAGAGGTTGTTAGTTCATGCTGGCTCAAAGCACACTAAATGGGTGACAAATAGTATTCGAGCCACATTGGGATATCCACCTTTGTGTGATGATGCTATGGTGGCTGAGACAGGAATTCAAACAGGTCTACTTGAAGGCAATCAACCTGAGATTGCCCAAGTCATTTACCCTCCTCCAGATTTTGATATGATTGATCAGCAAGTTCAGGATATGTTTAGTCCTCCAAAGGAGGTTACCAAGGTTATTATTGAAAAAGTTGATAAGCCTGATGCAAACTTGAAAGAACAGCAAGATGCTCTACTATCCAAGAAAAGATTTAGAGAACAGGCTGAACTTAAGCCAGATTTTGAGCAGTGGAGCCCTACTTCAAGAAATATTATACTAACTGCATGGAAGGCTGTAAAGGACCAAGAACATGAAAGAGGAAAGTGATATAATGAAATGGAATGGCAAAAGTTTGAAGCTAGGTAGGAAGCCATAGTACAGTTCAGGAGAAAAGCCAAGATGGGAAGGCTGCCACCAGATGCTCAGGAGCCGAGCAAGTACTTTCCAAAGCCCTTTCATTACTTTGAAAGGCAAAGGCTCAAGGAAGAAGCACAGAAGAAAGCTGAGCTAAAAGGCAAGAAGCCAGCTGAAGTTGCTGAAGCTCCTGTGAAGGCTCAAATCCAATCTGGCAAAAGGAATTGTCATAAAAGAGCCTGATCAGTCTTAGTTCTAAGTTCTTTCAAATGTGTTTTTTAATGTTTTGTTTAATCATTCATTGTAAACATCTGTAATCAAACATTACAAAGTTATAAACAAAATTTTGTTTGGAATCACATATTCATGTTCACCCTGTGATGAATTGTTAATATTTTGTTTATATTAAGTATTCCTGTAATGTCATACATCATCATATTATTTTTTTTATATAAATGGTGTATATCATTAACTAAAAGGGTTATGACTTCTCCAAATAGGGGGAGATTGTTGGGTACATTGGAAAATGTGTACCTGATTTGAAGAAGCCTAACTTAGCTTAATGATATACATCAAGGTGTATTTGATGTTGTTTTAAGTTGACATATGCAGGTGAAGAAGTATTAAAGAATACAGGAAATTATTCTAAGTCCATGTGTCGATACCTGAAGAAATTGTGTCGACACTTCAGAATAATTGTGTCGACACTTGAAGGAAGCTGTGTCGACACAGAGAAAGATAGTCGACCACATTTGTGTCGACATTGGGAAGCAGTGTCGACTCATAGAAAGATAGTCGACCACATTTGTGTCGACACTGGGAAGCAGTGTCGACTCACAGAAAGATAGTCGACCATATTTGTGTCGACACTGGGAAGCAGTGTCGACTCACAGAAAGATAGTCGACCACATTTGTGTCGACACTGGGAAGCAGTGTCGACTAACTGAAAGATGGTCGATCTCATATTTGTCGACACTGGGAGGATGTGTCGACACATTGAGACAGAGTCGACACACATTGGCAGAAGTCAACAATACTTGTGTCGACACCAGAAGACTGAGTCGACACATATTGGCAGGATTGACATTTGCTGAGTCGACACCTAAAGGCAGAGTCGACACATATTGAGTTCTGAATCTACAATAACTGTGTCGACACACAGGACTTGTGTCGACACACTGCAAAGTCAAGACCAAGTTATTTTCTGAAGAAAGATGAAGTGTTGAGTCGACACAAATTCTCTGTGTCGACTCATTCTCAAGATGAAGTTCTGAAGAAGTTGTGTTGACTTAAAGGCAAACTTGTCGACATCATCAAAGGCTGTGTCGACACCAAAGTTACCTGTGTCGACACATATAGACAGTTGGTCTCGACACTTCCTGACAGTCTGTCTCAACACTTTGCTGACCAAGACTAAGGCACAGGATCTGTTTGAAGACTTGACAGCTGTGGGTTGCAGCCAGTTAACTGATGTTGTCAGACTCGTCAGAAGACAGTTATAAACCGGATCAGCCGGTTACCATTAAGAAGGTCTATAAATAGACAGAGTCAGAGAGAAGTAACAAGAGATTGAATTTTGGCAATCAACTTGAGAAATCAAATCAAGAAGGAGTAATACACAAAAGAAGATCTTCATCAGAAGATCTAAGAAGACGATCTCAGGATCGATCTAAGAAGAGTTCTATCAAGAATTCAGAAGTGTCAACAAAGGTGTTGGATAGAGATAGATTCAGCCATTTGAAGAAGAAGAAGGAAGACATCACTGGTTTCTCAAGAAGCTGTTTGGGGAATCAACTCAGCTAAGTTCAGATTCAAGAAGCTTTGAAGAAAGCTCAGATTCAGTTGATTTCATTCTTCAGCTGATCAAGAACTGCCTTGTCCTTCTCTCTCTCATCAAGGGCAAGTTAATACAAACTTCTTTTCTAATTTCTGTAGGATCTATCAATACAGATCTGAGTTGTAAGCCTGTGTTATAAAGGCTGAGTGTAGGAGAGTTGATCTCTGAGTGGTAGGGCTGTTTGCCTGAGTGTAGGAGAAGGTTCTTCTCTGAGTTGTAGGCCTTATGATAAGGCTGAGGTAGGGCTGTTGAGCCTGAGTTGTAGGAACCTTTTCAGGTTCTGAGCTGTAGGATCTGTGGATCTGAGTAAAGAGGAAGTTTGGCCGAATCTAGCATACTGCTAGATAGGTGAAGGGGGAAAGTGGACGTACCCAAACCTTGGGGAACCACTATAAATCTGTGTGCAATCTGTGTTGTATGATTTTCTGTGATTCCTGTGCTGAGTGTATTAATTCTGTAATTGAATTCTGCCTAAAAGTGTAAACAAGCATAAGAACCTATTCACCCCCCCTAGGTGTTTAGGTTGTCTTGAAAGTAAAACTATCATTTGATAGCTCGACTATCTGTTTGATAGGTCGACTATCTGCTTTCTTTGATAGCTCGACTATCTGTTTGATAGGTCGACTATCTGTTCTCTTTGATAGTTCGACTATCTGTTTGATAGGTCGACTATCTGCTTTGCCTTGGTAATTTGACTATCTGTCTTGATAGGTCAACTATCTGATAGCTCGACTATCTGTCCTGATAGTTCGACTATCTGCTGTGGTAGTTCGACTATCTGCTTGGGTAGTTCGACTATCTGTATCGTTCGACTATCTGTCTGATAGGTCGACGATCTCTGTGCTTCGTTCGACGATCTCCGAGGATCGTTCAATGTTTTGCTGTGTGTCTTTAGAAATTTTGTTCTCTTCTATTCTATGATTTATTTCATATTTATTTGGCATATTATTTCAGTTAATTTATGATATTATTTCCGTGCAATCTCTGCTCCATTCCTTATGTATGAGCCAATCTTTATCTGACAAAGTGTTTTGTCTTATTAGTTGAAATACATTTTCTGCTTTATCTGCCAGGCTATCCTTTATAGCCGTTAGACTCAGAAAGTCTTCTCTGGCTGTAAAGAGTTCTTTGTGATGTGACCTTTTTCCTGCACCCTTCTTATCTGATTGGTTATGCAGCTTCTTAGAAAGCTTTATCCTCTTATAGTAAGTCTGTCTGTAGGATTTGTTTTTTTGCTTTATGCTTTTTGCAGCCCTGATTGCTGATGCCAGAAGAAGACAAAGATTCAAACTCAAATTAGAGTCATTGCAAAGGCTCATATAAAAAGAGCTTCTTTTGAAAGAAGAAATTACTCAGTACTTACAAGATAGAACTGAAATACAACACATACACTCAGCAGCATAGAAAAAGAGAGAAAGCAAGAAAGTTCTACAGCTCTCAAAATTTCATATTCAACTGAGAAGTTCAAAGCTCTTCTGCATTCTTCTTCATCCTGAGTTCATCCTGCTTACAGGAAGACTTTCACTCAGAGGCCTTTAGAAGAAGAAGAAGAAGAAAGAAAGCTGTTTGAAGAAGAATACCTGTTCCCAATCAAGAATCTTCTTCAAGCTTCTCCTTCAGAACCTCAAGACAATTCTTTGTCTTAGTTCTAAAGAGTTCCTGCACCCTGAAGCAAGACTCTTTCTTGGATATTCTCTAAGCTAGGGGGAGCCTTGATTCTTTTGAGCTATCTAGCTCTGTGCAATCCACTAGCTTCTCTAATTTGTTTAACAATAGAGAAGAAGCCTTAACTATCTCAACCTCCTGTACAAAAGGTTATTACTCCCTTCAAAAGTGAACCATTGGTGGCAGGGCACCTGATCAAAAACCTGTGTTGGATTTTGAGCTCCTGATCAAAAGCTCAAAGGGTCTACTTGATCTACCTGAATCAGATCAGTTGGTGGCAGGGCACCTGAACAAAAACCTGTAGTGGATTCCTACCAGGGTGGTAGAAGAGTGGACGTACCTATTTAGAGGGAACCACTATAAATTCCTTGTGTCGTCTGTGTTGCTCATTTAATTTATTGTACTGTGGCTGTGAATAAAAATAACTAGGATTGCTAGTTGCTGTGTTAGGACCCAAGCTTAACTGTAATTACAGTTAGCTCTCTCTTGTGCACTACACTTTGTGTTAGGCTCTAGGGTTTTCAATATCTATAAACTTATTCCGCAATTAACTCTAAGGGAGTTGAGTAGGGTATCATAATTTTTGAATACTCTATTCACCCCCCTCTAGAGTTGTATCTACCCTCACTTTCACATACCTTCCTTCTCCTCGTTGATACGGGTTGTACAAATACATTATAAAATAGCAAAGAATAGTCTAAGCTATTTTTATCACTTTCACACCTTTTAATTTACAATTTCCCACACTACTCATTCTTTTGTTATACTTGTTCTCACCACAACAAATTTTGAGAATGATTTTATGTACTTTCTTTTTATTGATCCACTCATTATTTTTGTAGGAACTGAATCTAATGCAGATGACAATGAACAACTCGCCTGGGCTTTGCAAGAAAGTTTAAACACTAAGTTGCCTCCGGAAAGTAGAGTATCATCTAGGTGGAGTACATAAATATTGAAAAATTAATTCATTTTATTTTGCATATAGATGATTTACATTCTGAATTATATAGTTTGAGCCTTGCTATTACACTACCAATGGCATTGGCCCTTGCCAGCAAATCAATTAAATAAGCCTTTTATGTTGAAAACATAGAATGTCTTGATTGTATTATGATGTAAGTTATTGGGAAGGGGCCAATTTCTTTTTTTACGTAATGTATAACTTAAACATAGTAATTGATAGTGGGAGAGAAAAAGTAAGCAGAATTCATCATCAAAAACAACCATAATATCCATTATAAGTTTTATGGTAAAAATTTATGAAATTGCCAAAAAGCTCATTTTATTTCATGGTTAAAAAGAAGGGTTTTAGGTTTAGCAGGGAAAAGACGGAGTATATGAAGCTTAAATTTAGCAGTACAAGAAAGATGGATGACTTCATTATTAAGTTGGGTAATCAAGAAATTTCCCATAGGTAGTGTTTTAAATATCTTGAATCAATAGTTCAAAAAGATGGAGGTATTGATAAAGATGTGACATATAGAATGCAAGTGGGTTGGTTGAAATGGAGAGGCACATCAGGGATCTTATATGATCGTAAAGTATCATTTAAATATAAGGGAAAGATTCGTCGTACTGCAATTATACTAGTGATACTCTATGGTTCTGAGTGTTGGCAGTAAATTGTGTACATGAGCAAAAAATGGGAGTTGCGGAGATGAGAATGCTTGTGGACACACGAGACTGAATAAAATTAGGAATGAATGTATCAGGGACTAGAAAGGAGTAGCACCAATTGCAGAGAAGATGCGAGGAGCTCGACTAGGATGGTTTGGACACGTACAAAGGATACCATTAGAGGCAGCTGTTAGGTGTTGTGAGAGTCTAGTTCCCAGTCATGTTAAACGGGGGGAGGGGTAGAGCAATATAGACTTGGAATGAAACTATAAGGAAAGACATGATGTACTTAGGCATTAATGAGATTATGACAAAAGATAGGGCATAATGGCGATAAAGGATTGATATAGCCGACCCCACTATAGTGGGATAAATGCTTGAGTGTTGTTGGTTGTGGTGTTAAATGCCATTATTATCATCATTAGCATTAGCCATTTAATTTGATCATGTCAAGTGTTGTGTGAGCTAGTATATTTATGCTATTCAAGCCATCTTGAATTAATGTTATCCATGTTGTTTTGGGTCTACTCATCTTCATTCAAAATTATCATAATGAATTACAAATTAAATTTGATATACTACAACTCGGTCAATCTGTTATCCTTGACAACATTATCCTTGTCAACATATAGAGTGGGCCCTTCCAAGTAATAATAACTAGACTTTTTGTACCACTTGTTGAGCTTCCTTTATTCCCTCCCGAATAAGATTAAATACTCCTCATTGATTTACTTATCAACTAAATAACAGATTAAACCTGTTGTTTAGGACATTGGTAGAACCCCTATGAATTTACATTACGCCAACACTTGTCTACAAATATACATCTCCATAAGTATTGATCATGAGCACACTTATATTGTCTATCTTAAGTGCTCCACAATCTCCTAATATATTGGTATCAAAAAATGCTTTGGTTAAGAGAGCATGTGTAGGGACATTTGAATGGACCAACCAATTGTCTATGTCACAAGTAGTGTTTTTGATGATTTTATCACTTGCAATCAAGATGTTCCCATCAGTTATGGACACAATAGTTTTAGTATGTCCATTAATGACATCTTTGTTCCCACTGTCTTTCTCAAATCAATTTTAAAGGTCTAGTAGAATTTCTTTATTTGAACTTTCTTTTGACATAGATGTAAGACCCCATTTTTTTTCTTTTACGCTACTTGGTCTTACGCCCATAATCGTCGTTTTGCGGTGACACCGACACTCGGGAAGGTCGCCACTACAAAATTTCGATCCTTCCGGCCTTAACGATCACCAGAGAAAGAGAAGTATACAAATAGAACAGATAATATCAAGTCCACATGATAATAAAAGTACTGAAATAGATCAGTAAGTAGGAATATAAATAGTCTTTTGCCCGGTATATCAAATACTCACTAAAATTCTCTGGCGGAAGCTAAGTAAAGCTATCACTCACAGAGATAGAGGTTAGTGCTCCTATACTAGACTGGCCCACCTCTAGGTGCACCGTACTCTGCTGGTGCTGCATCTCCTGCTGCTGCTCCCTGTCCCCCATCCGGAGTCCCTGAAATGTTTGGTCCACCGAACATTAGTCATAAAGACTAAGCCACTATTATACTCGCCTCACCCCCTTGATTACTAGGCACCGTGTGGGGAGGAGGAAAGGAAAGATATTTTGGTGGAAAATGAACAAGAGCAGGTGATGGAGGACCTATTCTAGCAGGTATATTGTAACATGTATAATACTATAAAATGAAATTCAAGCTAATAGTTTTATAATAAGGAAGCAGTAATGTAAACGAGTCAACAGAGTAATAAGTACATGTAAAGTAGATAATGAAATAAGTAACCTTAACTTTTATGAATGTCCATACAAACTTATAAGTTAAGGGGTCTTTTGCAAGGCTCTCATCGTATAAAAAGTCTCATACCAATTTATACGATGGGGCGTCATGTTATATGCAAGTATGAGTGAAGTGAAATGTTATGTCATGTACCTTGCAAATGCAACACACGCACACTACTCTATGCGTACAGACATTTAGTTCCCCCAATTTGGAAGCTAGCATCACTCCCAGGAGCTTTTGTCATGGAAAACAGAGACAGTGGGTCAGGCCACCCCACTCCTAGACGAGTATTCCCACTACCAGGCCTATCCCTTACATACGCCCCTGAAGGAAACACTAGGGTCTCCGCGTACTATGCTGACCCACCGCCAGACTTTCCCTTGGCTAAGTGTCCACCACACCTTCCTAGTCAGTGTACCGATGTCGGTGTGAACGACCGTCAAATATCAAAGACCCATCACTTTTATGCACATGTAACCATGCGTTCCTAAGCCATCGGCTCCCCGGACTATCATGTCCATTATAACTATCTTCCGAGCCTTCGGCTCGCCGGGCTAACCCGTCTATTTCAACAACCACCGAGCCTACTTCCCCAGTAACCTAGCCAAGATATGCTCCCGAGATATCAGGGTGAGTGAAAGTGATATCCTAGATTTACTTGTTGCTCTTTGTTATTTTTTTCTTACGGTTTAGGTTAACCTTGGACTGCCCAGGGTATTCCCTGTGAAGGGCTCTCACGGGACACAAGGAACTATGATGGTATCTAAAGCCCATCGTTTGCTTTCGCAAGGAACTTACTATTTTTTATATCTACCCAGGTCCTAATCCCATTTATTGTTATACTAAGACTAACCTTAGTGTGTTTTAACTCTCTCTCTCTCCTCAAAAAAGACGATATTTCGTCGATCTCGAGCACCACTTAACACTAGTTAGGCCAATACCCTTCCCATCATGACTCCCAATGGTGAACTCAACTTCACTTTACCAAATCAGTATATCATTAACTCAACTCCTCATATCCATCCCACATGCTATCTTAAATCTGCAATTTTACTATGTGTAGACCATCTTAAGCTATATGATGAGTATGAATGGTGACTCCAAATATTCATCCAAAAAACCTAAGATTATTACTGGGGGTCTATCATGACATATTTAGACTAAATCTAGAAAATAGTAGTTTTCCAAACTTAATTGATATTTAAATAATTTTCTACACAGTAAGGCCAACAATGCTTTTGAACATCAAGTACACTTTTCTCTCTAGGTAAGGCCTTATCAAAATTGTGTCAGGTGCATTTCATAAAAATAACATTAAATATGGAAATTCACAGTTTTCTAGAATGAATTCGACCATCAATTGATTATTGAATAAACAACTATCATATTAAGATAAATAAGGGAAAAATAGAATCAGCCTTCGAAAATTTATCAGAAAATTACTAGATTAAAATTATGATCAGAAAAATCCATTGACGAAGAATTATTATTTTTCAACATAATTTGGTTCCATAAATAAATTATTTTAAATAAAATAATATTAGGCACCTTGTGAAGCAACCCATATAGATAGTCCTCTAATAATTCTAAAAAAATTCACAGAGCTTGTATGACTTACAAGTTTCTTATACCAAATTTTATAAGTTTTCAATGAGTAGATATCTCTTAAAAAATTCCTCATATATTTGGGCTACTACAAGGGTTGTGTATGAAGTATCTCAAATACTAATCTAAAATTCACACTAAAATTTCTAGAGCTTAATAGCAATATTATTTGGCCATTGAATAAATTTAAAGGTCATCCAAAGTCCTATGATGCAGTAATAAATTCAAGTGTAAAATTGCCATAAACGATCCTAAGTTTTTACAAGGGAGTTGTAAACTCTAAAAGTCCTAGAATTACTTCCTAGGGTTATTTACCATCATAAGATCCCATGGACTAAACCCCAAGTCCATACATGGACATAACACCTTATGTCCTTCACAAACCCCCAAAGTTTAACCCTAGGGTTTGATCTAGGGTCATAGGGCAAATCCACCCTAATCCATCCCAAACTCCATGTGAGGGTATTTTAACTGACCTTTAGGCTCTGGCCAAATTCCCATCCCATTTGGGTGAGGATTGGCCCCTCCATGCCCCAAGTACCCTTTTGCCCTAATTTACCCTTAAGGGGCCAAACTTTGGTCTTACCAAACCCTATTCAAACCAACCCCAAATGGGCTAATATTTTAATCAGTGATATATAATAACCCTAAGGACCATCCACCAAATTTTGGTGAGTTATGAGGTCATTAGATCCTAAAATTAAATAATACAAGGATTATTAAATTTCTAAAAAAAAATTATGGAAAAATGTTTTCCAAAGATACCCATTTTTGCATATGTCAAAGTATAGATAAGTGTGACTCCCACACCAAATTTCAAGTCATTTGCACAAGTGGTTTGGTGGGGGCACTCACTTTAATCTATGACTAGGCATTTGTATAGTATGCACCATTTTGAGTGTTGTGGTGAGACCAGTAACCCAAATGGGTTGAAATCAATTTTAAAATAACGTAGACTTCAAGGGATACAATTTTTATGTTGCCTACTTTCCATGATTCAGCACTTACGGGCCTCAAATATTTAATTTAAAGGATCACAGTAAAGGGGATAAATGACACTTATTAATAATAAATCATAACACAGACAATCTGACGTTTAGGAGATCATCTTCCTTCTCCAGCCAAAGGCTCCAAATAAACTGACCTGGAAGACATTCAAAGTCCATTTTTTGGCCACCCGACCACCTCCCTGACAAGCCACCACCTCCGTTAAGGTGTTGGCTATCGCCCGATAGTAGTTTTACCGACGGAGTTGGTTGTTTCCGGTTAACCTGCCACCCCAAATTTCCATGGAGGAGAAGCATAGATACAACCGTGCTTGCCGACGGGTTTGATGGTGGTGTGTCATGGCCATTGGTGGAGCTTTTGGTGCTCTACAACTGTACTGCCAACTAGCTCGGTTTCTTCAGGTAAAGGGTGGAAACATATCCTCTAAGCTTGGGGAAGCTTTTAAAAGAGCAAAAAGGGGGAGGGGAAGGGTCAAGGCATGAATTCTCATTTTCACCATTAATTGTGAATTTCGGTTAACTGAATTCCCAATGTATTAAGCTCCTTGGTGATCTGAAAAATGTTGGAAACTCTTCTCCTACCCCGAGGAGTTGAATCCAGCCAACAATGGGGAGATTTGTGGGGGTTTCATCTTCCATGCCATTATTGACACCTCTTTCTCTCTCTTCCTTATTTGAGAAATTGATTTCAGCCACCTTGGGTGGCCAGCCATGGCTATTAAACCCCTCAAAACTGATGAGGGGGAATGTATCCAGCCTTTGGAGTCAATAGGAGAGGCCCTT
This sequence comes from Platanthera zijinensis, assembly GCA_039513925.1. Classification (NCBI taxonomy): domain Eukaryota; kingdom Viridiplantae; phylum Streptophyta; class Magnoliopsida; order Asparagales; family Orchidaceae; genus Platanthera; species Platanthera zijinensis. Next base: position 53,503,583 of record CM077079.1, on the reverse strand, counting down.
GGTCTCCCTTGGCCAAGAATGACCTCCTTTCTCCTTTCTCTCTCCTACATTAAAAGGAAAATGGAGCTTTCTCTCTCCTAGTCACCATGGCCGAATTTTGATGATTATTTCAGCCAAAAGCACCCCATTAACCCATATTAATAATTATAACGAGGATAGCCCAAGTGGATTTGTGTTTGAGCTTGAGTTAGTACATTTCGGTTATATTGACCTAATGTGGGTTAGCCCAACCCTAGGACTCGTTGAGTACCCTAACTAACACTAATGGTTGGTTAGTGACCCTTTGGCCTCCCCTAAGGGCTAGTAAGGTCTGCGTAGGGTGATAATACGTTTTGTAGCCTAAACTATTATCGTATTTTATATTTTATATTGTACAAATTATGTCTATTATTAGTTTATTTTTATCCTTTTTATGTAAATTTTATTGCCACTAACTTTTTCCTGTCTTTTTGCAGGTTTTCAGAAAAATCGCCAAAATGGCCTGTCACGCCCCCCTGTCACGCCCTCCTTGGGCGTGACCTTGGGCGTGTCACCCGATCCCGAGGACACCTGCTGGAAGGGACAGATAACGGTCAAAACCGCTGTCACGCCCCCCTGTCACGCCCTCCCTGGGCGTGTCACCGGGCGTGACATGGGAGTGTCGCCCTCTGCCGCAAAGCCTGCCGCCGTATTAAATGCCATTCCGTCTCAGCACGCAAATAGTACTGTCACGCCCCATGTCACGCCCGTGACATGGGCGTGACACCCTCCTTTTTCGGCGACTGACGGATTTCCGACCAATGATTTGGACATGACATGCCTGTCACGCCCTTCTGTCACGGGCGTGACCTAGGGCGTGACCACCGACGTACCGAAGCAATCATCCCTCCCGCCAGAATCCAGAGCCCGAGGTCAAATCCGTACCTGTCACGCCCCCTGACACGCCCCCCCTAGGGCGTGTCGGAGGGCGTGACCAACCCGAGAAAAAATCTATAAATTGAGCCCCCCTCCCCCCCATTTCAGCAAGCTTTGGTTGAGTGGGGGAGGTGCTGCCCCTTTGTTTCTTGATCCTTTTTCATGCTTTCTCTCTCTCTCTCTCTCCCCTCTCTTTGTACTTTTTGGTTAACCCTAGTTTAATCATAGTTTGTGCTAGCTTTTAATGTAATTTTCTTCTTGCTTAGTACTTAATGTAGGGCTAGAATAGGGTTTAATTTTCATGCACTTGTAACTTTAATTTTCAATAGTGTAACTTGCCCTTTTTATTAATAAAAGTGTTTTTTTTTTAGTTTGTGTTCTTCTTATGCTTTTCTACTCATCTTCCCCCCTCCACTCCATTATGATTAACTAATCCTCCTTGTACTCGATCTTGATGATCCGAGGTTAGAGCGATTATGTTATGATGTTTTAATTAATCTTTTCTTTTTAGGTTAGGGCCTTGAATTACTCTTGATTTATCACGGGTCGGAGGTATATTTTCGATATATACTCTCCGCCTTTGCTTTCATTCTGGGCTAGCCGAGAGGCCGAAAGAATGAAGTGAGCATTCAAGAGTAAAGGGAGTTGTACGCACCCCTCGAGAGAGGCAGACGTCCAAATCTCCCGGATTGGAGTAAAATCCAATAGTGGGGTTCACCGCGTAAAGCGAGTTTTAGGCCTCCGATTTAGACGAGAGTCGGTCGGACCTTCCTAAACTCAGTTGGGCACGACTTCGAGAGAAGCGTGTTCAAGCTTTAGGAACCTCCACGGTCAAGGACCCTTATCCTATTAAGTTTAGATTTTTATCGCATTTTCTTAATCGTCTTTAGCCGAGGTGAATCTCGATCGGGTGCATTTCCATTTCATATTGTTCTACCTTTTGTAGTAATCTCATATATTGTGCTCTTTTATTAACTGCAGTAGTTTCCTTTCTAGCTTAGTTGTTTACTTAATAGCCCTCTTAATTGCAGTGTTTCTTTTTCTAGAATAGCTTTACTTTCTCCCCTGCACTTAGATTTTCTAAAACCCTAGTTTTTCCGTCGATAAGATAATAGCGTTCGTGTGAGTAAGCTTAGCCAACAGTTCCCGGATCTTAATACGACACTTGTGTCCCCTTGCTACAATTCGATAGGTATACTTGCCTCATCGGGTTGCTAGTTCGGTTGCGTTTATTTCTTCGAACCCTAGCGCGCAACAAGTTTTTGGCGCCGTTGCCGGGGAGCCAACTTCCGTTGATATTTTGAAAACACGAACCTATTAATTTTATCTCTTCTCTTTCTCATCCCCTTTCTTTAAAGTTTTAAAAAAAATCAAAAAAAATTTTATCACCGCTCTTAATAGAAACCAACCTCACAATTTTTCTACGCCACCTAATTCTCTCGAAAAGGGCAAAGGGCTTTAAGCTCCACTGTCTTGTCTAGTACCTTGCGAACCCTTCACGGGGTAGTCCTTGGGAAGTTCGGGAGTTAATCTATAAAAAAAATCTATTTAAAAAAAAAAAAAAAAAATTTTAATTTAATTTTCTAAATCTAGTTTTTCTTTCTAGTTTATCCTTTTTCTCTTTCTCTTCTTCTTTTCTGTTCTTTTAGTGCATGACCCGCGGGAGTCCGTCGGTTATTTTGGACTTGGACCACGAAATTGAGCGTACTCTTCGGAGAAGATCGCGATTTCAAGGTCCTACCATCCAAGTGCCGGTTGAGGACTCCGAGTCATTTAATACTTTAAGAATGGAAGAACCCAACGTAGATGAGGCCGTGCAAAGGACTATGTCCTATTATGCACGACCGAACCTCGAGGGAACAGAATCGAGTATAGTCTGCCCTACTATAGCAAATAATAACTTTGAACTAAAGCCTAGCATAATTCAAATGGTGCAGCAATATGTGCAATTTGACGGACTTCAAGATGAAGATCCGAACGCACATATAGCTAGCTTTCTTGAAATTTGCGACACCTTCAAGATAAATGGTGTCACAAATGATGCGATAAGGCTAAGACTCTTCCCCTTCTCTCTAAGAACTAAAGCTAAGCAGTGGCTTAACACACTTCCGAAAAATAGCATAACCACTTGGAATGAATTAACTGAAAAATTTTTGGCGAAGTATTTTCCGCCAGCTAAAACTGCAAAACTTAGGAACGACATCTCTGCCTTTGGACAAATAGACTCTGAAACCCTTTACGAAACCTGGGAGAGATTTAAAGAATTATTAAGACGATGCCCACATCACGCGCTGCCTGTATGGTTACAAGTGCAGACGTTTTATAACGGGCTAAATCAAAGCACGAAGCAAATGATAGACGCAGCTTCTGGCGGTACTTTAAATCATAAGACCCCGGAAGCCGCTCTTGAGCTTTTTGAGGACATGGCCATGAACACTTATCAGTGGAATGTGCCTAGGTCCCGCCCGAACAAGCCTGCAGGTATCTATGAAGTGGACAACGTCTCCCAGCTCGCTCTGCAAGTAGAAATCCTAAGCAAAAAAATCACGGAGATGACTGCTGCCTCCGCCCCTCAGGTATGGGAATCTGCAACCCCTACTCCAGAACATTTAGATTATGTTAATAATTTGCCTAGAACTGCTTTTAATAATTTTTCTGCTGCGAATTTTCATCCGCCTGGTGATGCGTGGATTACGGCAAGCGCACCGGTCGCATAAGTAATAAAGTTTGGGAATAAATCCCCGAGTGTCGGTCTCTTGAGGAACACAGTAAGGGATGAGTTAATGTCGAGGCGGACTTGAGATTGAAGTCCTCGGGGCGAAGGTAACGATGGGGGTTTTGATGGTTGTGGAAAATAAAGTAAAAATCTAACAACTACTCCTATGCAACGCCGCTATGCGATGCTTCGCCAGGCGGGATGGAAACTACACGGGCCGCTATGCACCGAATCGCTTGGCGGATGGAAGAGTAGGCTAGCGGATGAGGTGGAGAGAACGGCGGAATGAGGGTCGTAAGCACCTCTTCGCAACGCACGCCACTAGCAATTGCTAGTGCGGCAAGGGTGGAGGGATGGCGGAATAATAAGGCGCACCTCAAGTAAATAAATAACGAAAACACAAATCACATAGACATGATTTAGAGTAAAAGTTAACTACAAATAAACATTCTTCATCAATACAAAGAGAATAACTAAGCTAACAACAACAAGAGGAAGAGGTTGTGCGAATCGACCGAATCCGAAGCCTTGTTGAGGGTTCACGGTTGGAATCCCGGGTTGTCAATCCGAGTCCAAGCTCGGTCCTCAACTGCGTCCGGGGTAGAGGAGGCTGTCACTCACTCCCAATGGACCCGTCTTCTTCGTTGAAATGATCCGTAGATTGCGGCTCCGGCCCTTCCTTGCTTGATGGAGAAAGCTCGGTCAAAACTCCGCTTGAAGCTTGAGGATGAAGGAGGAGGCCGAGAGGATGCTCCGGCGTTGATTTGGCGTTGTAAGCTTGCCCGGAGACCCTCCCTAAGGTGGGAGATGGAGGAAGACGGCGGAAACCCTCGTTCGGGACGAGAAACGGCGGAAAAATCGCGTGATCTGATCGATCTCTAAATTAGGGCGGACCTGCGCTATTTATAGAAAACAGATTTAAACAGCGCGCACGATCACTGGCGCACGACCAGTGGTCGTGCGCGATATAGTCAGTGATCGTGCGATATGGAGGCAGAAAAGTGGAAAAAGATATAATGACTGCGCACGACCGGCAGCGCACGAGCAGTGATCGTGCGCGGTATGGCTGATGATCGTGCGATATGCCGGGACAGAACTTTCACAGAAGAGGTCAAGACTGCGCACGACCAGTGATCGTGCGCCAAAGAGGTCGATGATCGTGCGTGGGTAAAAACGCACGACCATTGACTCCTTTGCCAAAAATGGTGAATGTCCTATCCCGGACGCCCACACGATCCCAGAACCTGCAGGAAAACTGGATGGGATGTCGACATGGCAGTCACAGACATAAATATTAAGCAAAGCAAAAAGGGAAATACACACACGCACAGAAATAGGCTAATAAAGTGCACAAGACGTGGAATAACCGTAGCGAACCAAAAGGAGTGCAAATGACGCTAAACGGTGTGCAAAGACAAGAAAATAAGCCTAGATGAGTCCGAAAATAGGTATATAAAGAGGACTCATCACACCCCCAGACTTAACCATTTGCGCGTCCCGAGCAAACAAAACCTAAGCAGACGGGGAAAATGAACTAGCTAACAAAGAAATTGCAAAACGGAGTACCATGCGAAGTCGCATGCTCGCGTGCATAAAAATAAAGTAAAGGAAATTTTTAAGTATACAAAATATTTTATATTTTTCACAATGCGTATTAAAAATTTATTATTACTCAAAAGTAGAATCACGGTGAATCATCCGGTCCTACGCAGGAAGAAAGTAGACAAGCCACTAAGGTGAGCATTGCCGAAGACCGGGGCTCAAGATTACCCCCAAAGGAATCCACCAATGTCGGAAACCATAAGCTTGCCCGATCGCACTCTCTCCACGGCACTAGTCAACTCAAGCGCAAGTCCGTAGGACTTCGGGTAAAAATGGGGCTTGGGTGACGGTGAGGAAAACAAGGGTAAACATGAAGGGTATGCACCTAACCCAAATGAGCGAATGTACAAAACTAGTACCCGCTGCCCACAAAATAAACACGGGTGCACCACACCCCCAGACTTAACTTTTACTAAATGGGTGTGTGCACCGCCTACTCCAAATCCAAATCATCTCAAATAAAGATTTTCAATTCAACTTTTACTTTTCACTTTTCTTTTCTCTTTTTCTTTTTTTTTTTTTTAAAATCATTTTCTTTTCTTTTTCATCTTTTTATTTTCACAATTTCAGCAGATATAACTTGGAAGCACTTCCACATTTTCACAAATAATAACACCACATCACAACCCCACATGAAAATATAAAACACTAAGCTCGACTTGGGTGCGCGACTAGGATAGGCTATAAGGCTTTGGTGAAATATAGGTGGAGCTGAATCAAAAGAAGGGTAGGCACAACGGGGCTTAGCGAGGATATGACGTTAGGAACGGTACAAAGCTCAACCGGGCCAAAAGATGGCCTACATCACTCTCACGCTAGACTAACCGTGTACCAATGCTTCAAGAATAGCTTGGGGCAAGTTCTTAGCAACCGAGAAAGATAATCCTTCCTCCCGACTCAAGCAATACGAGTCTAGTGGCGGCTACACACATTCCTACGCTACCGTTTGATTCACACCGGATTCACCAACTTTTGAGTAGAATAAAAAAGAATTTACGCAGATAGAAAAATATAAAGCTATAAGCATACAGAAAAATTAAATCTACTCAAATTTCTATACAAAACGAGAGCAGTTGACTAGAAACACAGCAAGGCCAACATTTTACTCCGTCGCGCAATCCTGAACTAGCACATAAATTTTCCAAATCTAACAAAGATACAGGTTCAACTCATGACACGCAAACCGCTAAGCTCGCGCTCATATGGGTGCAGTGGTGTGCGATGCAATGAACATAAACAAAATAAAACACGAAAAGCTTCTAGTATGCAAAAGAAATGTGCACGTGCAAAAGGTAAACATGCTCTCCCCCAGACTTAGACTAAACAACACATCAAATGATAGAGAAATTTAAATCAAAAAGAGCTAAGGGAAGAGGTTACCCAATGCTCAGCAAGTGAGCATACCAGAAGACGCGTGAAAACTAGAAGCAGGCCCGCCATACGAAGAATCACAACCCCGCCAATGCGTAGTTCCCATGAATACCTGCAGGGGTGAGCTCCGCAAAAACAAAAGAAAAATATACAAAAAGAAATACTAAACTAAGCTGACATAAAAAGAAATAAAAATGCAGAAAATAAAAGATAAGTACTGGGGTTATTGTCATCCCAGCACGACTTATTCAACAATGGAAAAGTTCTAGCTAATGGGCCTATGAAAAGAAAAGTGCACAGGCAACTGTCCTAATATCCGTGTCGGTAACGGGTACCGATACGGCGATAGCACAGTTACCCCTCTACCTAGATAATAATACCTGTGAAGCTCAGGTAGAGGAAGCAGGAAATAAGATGAGGAGGCGACCTGGTCCTCGCTCATCTCATCACAAAACAAATCCTTGCCTAGCAAGGTATCGTCCACCACAGGCTCGTTGGGGGCGAAGGTGAAGGCAGAGGCTTCAACTGCAAAAGGAGTAGGAAATTCCTCATGCAAGCTGAGGCACTCGCCGACAACCTGAGCGCAAGGCTCAAAGTCAACCCAACTCACCTGCAGGGAATCAACCCGCACAGGCGCAGAAGGAGAAGGGGGGTCAAGGAATAAAGGAGACGAAGAACATAAGGAACTAATCGGGGAGTGGTCCCGGTCTCACTCCCAGCAGGCTCCAAACAATGATCATCGTCGGTGTCATGTGAGTCATGGCGAGGGGAAGCCGAGACCATGAGGTCCTCGGTGGTGATTTGGACCCCCTCATCCAACAAGGAAATAGAAATCTCCTCGCCGGCAAGGATTTCCTCATCACACCTCGGTACGTCACGGTGTTCCAAGACATAGTACTCACCATTGATGAGAATAATGTCCTCGTCACACCACGGCGCATCCTCATATTCCCAATTCCCGCAGGGCACAACATCATCGACCGACTCACTAGAAATGGGAGTAGGTAATTCATGCAAAGAAAGCGGAGGAGCAACATCATCAGAGATAATATGCGCAGGTTCCTCCGGGGGTGAATCAAAAATAGGGGAAGAAGGCACAAGGAGAGAAGGCGCCGCAATGTCGTCGCACTGACCAGTAGAAAGTCTGATGGGTGTATCCACAGCAGTCCCCCATAGACAAGGTGGTACTGCGGATACATCATCAGAATCAGAAGGAGCGGCCATTTGAGAGGTGGATGAGACAATCTGGATATCCGGTTCATCATCCGCCTCCAACTGGCGCTGAAATTCTGCGCAATCTTTCAACACATGGTCGGTGCTACGACAACACAAACACCGTTTTCCATTACTCCTCAGTCCAGGTGGAGCCGGAGAGGAATATGAAAAAGGTGAAGGCGGAGAAGAGTAGTGACCATAAGACTGGGGTGCGGTGTATGAAGTACCATAAGACAACGGTGCTCCATACACTGAACCACGAGAATTATGCTCCCATTCTTCAGTGGGGCACTCATCACTGCCATGCCTATAATCCCCGCACCAACGGCAACGGATATTCGCATAAGAATACATGGTGCAGCAAGAAAGAATTCACCACAAGAATTTTCTAAGCAAAAATTAAGTACTCGCAAGCAAATAAAGAGTGGAACAGCCTGCTATAGCAAAATAAAAACTAGAAAGGGAATAAAATAAAATAAAAACAACGACTAAAAACCAAAACAAAAATGAAACATGAAATATACAAATGGAAAGGGCAACTATCTCAAATCTTCCTCTCCAAAAACTCAAACGACTGTGTTCCCCGGCAACGGCGCCAAAAACTTGATGCGTGGATTACGGCAAGCGCACCGGTCGCATAAGTAATAAAGTTTGGGAATAAATCCCCGAGTGTCGGTCTCTTGAGGAACACAGTAAGGGATGAGTTAATGTCGAGGCGGACTTGAGATTGAAGTCCTCGGGGCGAAGGTAACGATGGGGGTTTTGATGGTTGTGGAAAATAAAGTAAAAATCTAACAACTACTCCTATGCAACGCCGCTATGCGATGCTTCGCCAGGCGGGATGGAAACTACACGGGCCGCTATGCACCGAATCGCTTGGCGGATGGAAGAGTAGGCTAGCGGATGAGGTGGAGAGAACGGCGGAATGAGGGTCGTAAGCACCTCTTCGCAACGCACGCCACTAGCAATTGCTAGTGCGGCAAGGGTGGAGGGATGGCGGAATAATAAGGCGCACCTCAAGTAAATAAATAACGAAAACACAAATCACATAGACATGATTTAGAGTAAAAGTTAACTACAAATAAACATTCTTCATCAATACAAAGAGAATAACTAAGCTAACAACAACAAGAGGAAGAGGTGTGCGAATCGACCGAATCCGAAGCCTTGTTGAGGGTTCACGGTTGGAATCCCGGGTTGTCAATCCGAGTCCAAGCTCGGTCCTCAACTGCGTCCGGGGTAGAGGAGGCTGTCACTCACTCCCAATGGACCCGTCTTCTTCGTTGAAATGATCCGTAGATTGCGGCTCCGGCCCTTCCTTGCTTGATGGAGAAAGCTCGGTCAAAACTCCGCTTGAAGCTTGAGGATGAAGGAGGAGGCCGAGAGGATGCTCCGGCGTTGATTTGGCGTTGTAAGCTTGCCCGGAGACCCTCCCTAAGGTGGGAGATGGAGGAAGACGGCAGAAACCCTCGTTCGGGACGAGAAACGGCGGAAAAATCGCGTGATCTGATCGATCTCTAAATTAGGGCGGACCTGCGCTATTTATAGAAAACAGATTTAAACAGCGCGCACGATCACTGGCGCACGACCAGTGGTCGTGCGCGATATAGTCAGTGATCGTGCGATATGGAGGCAGAAAAGTGGAAAAAGATATAATGACTGCGCACGACCGGCAGCGCACGAGCAGTGATCGTGCGCGGTATGGCTGATGATCGTGCGATATGCCGGGACAGAACTTTCACAGAAGAGGTCAAGACTGCGCACGACCAGTGATCGTGCGCCAAAGAGGTCGATGATCGTGCGTGGGTAAAAACGCACGACCATTGACTCCTTTGCCAAAAATGGTGAATGTCCTATCCCGGACGCCCACACGATCCCAGAACCTGCAGGAAAACTGGATGGGATGTCGACATGGCAGTCACAGACATAAATATTAAGCAAAGCAAAAAGGGAAATACACACACGCACAGAAATAGGCTAATAAAGTGCACAAGACGTGGAATAACCGTAGCGAACCAAAAGGAGTGCAAATGACGCTAAACGGTGTGCAAAGACAAGAAAATAAGCCTAGATGAGTCCGAAAATAGGTATATAAAGAGGACTCATCACCTGGTTTTAATTTTCCGAATAGTTATAACCCCGCTTTAAGAAATCACCCGAACTTTTCATGGAGTAATCCATCGAATGCGATGCGCCCACCTCCGCAAAATGATTTTTCTGCACAACCACCACCACCACCACTTCTTCAAAATTACCCAAAACCTCCAAGCTTGGAGGAATTACTTTCTAAATATATCACCACAAATGACGCCACTATAAGAACGTTAACCGGAAGCGTAAAAAGTCTAGAAAATCAGGTAGGACAGCTCGCGAAAATAATTTCTGAGCGACCCGCAGGGTCTCTTCCTTCCAATACCGAACCCAACCCGAGAGAGCAAGCGAAAGCTATAACTCTTCGGAGTGGGAAGCAAGTCTCCGGTATGGTAAGTGAAGAGCCCGAGGCAAGCTCCGCTTCTGCTTTTAAAAATCAAAGCTCCGCTCCGCTTCCACCCTCTGCTGAAGAAGTAATCACCCCCACTTTAGAAAATAATCTCACTCCACCACCCATCTTCAAAAATAATTCAACTCCTCCATACCCCTCTGAACTTAATAGACAACGTCAAGATGATCAGTACTCCCGCTTCTTAGAAATCTTCAAACAAATCCACATTAATCTTCCCTTCCACGAGGCTATTTCGCAAATGCCGAAATACGCCAAATATCTTAAAGACCTCCTCACAAACAAGAAGAAGTTAGAGAATCTTTCGCACGTCACGCTTAACGCCGAGTGCTCCGCCGTTTTAACAAACGGTTTGCCGAAGAAAATCAGTGACCCGGGTAGTTTCTCTATCCCGTGTGTCTTCGGTGATCTCTTTGTTAATCACGCGTTAGCCGACTTAGGCGCAAGTATAAACCTGATGCCCTTTTCGTTGTTCAAAAAGTTAGGGATTGGTAGCCTTAACCCCACGCGCATGAGTATCCAGCTAGCCGATAGATCCGTCAAGTACCCGTTAGGAATAGTGGAGGACGTTCTAGTGAAAGTCGACAAGTTCATCTTCCCGGTGGACTTTGTCATTTTGGACATCGAAGAAGACGTCGAGGTTCCCCTGATCCTTGGCCGACCCTTCCTTGCCACCTCCCGAGCCATCATTGACGTAAGCAATGGTAAGCTCTTTCTTCGAGTAGGCGACGACGAAGTCACATTTCCGATCACCCCTTCGATGAAGAACACCTTAGCGAACGATGACTCATGTTTTTTCATAGACGCCGTGAGTGATGATTCTTCCCACTGCCTCTCCGACTTTGAAAAAGAATTTTCTACTTTTTGCTCCTCTTCTCTTACAACAGAATCACTGCAAGGAAGTGATGAATCTTCTTATTATCTTTCTGAGTTTGAAAAAGAGTTTTCTGATTTTTGTTCTTCCTCTTTCCTTACCACTGAATCTGTACAAGAAGCCGTCTTGGCTGCTAGCCTCACCCCTTATTACGTTCCTTATAAAAAAGTTTATGAAGATATTATTTTTGAAAAAGAAAGAATCTCAAAATCCTCTTATGAAGAACCCCCTACCCTAGAACTTAAAGAACTTCCCGAACACCTTAAGTATGCTTTCTTAGAAAAAGACTCCAAGTTACCAGTTATCGTTTCGGCCTACCTCACGGATACGCAGAACGATAAACTTCTTCTAGTTCTACGTAAGCATCGCCGGGCTATTGCTTGGCAAATTTCTGATATCAAGGGCATAAGCCCATCTTTCTGTACACATAAAATTTTAATGGAAGATAATTCGCGTAACTCTATCCAACCTCAGCGCCGTATAAACCCGAATATGAAAGAAGTAGTTAAGGGCGAGGTTATGAAACTATTAGACGCAGGAATTATCTACCCTATATCAGACAGTAAGTGGGTTAGCCCCGTTCAGGTAGTTCCAAAAAAGGGAGGGATAACCGTAGTTAGTAATGAGAATAATGAATTAATCCCGACACAGACGGTGACGGGTTGGCGTATGTGCATAGATTACCGTAAGTTAAATGACGCCACCCGTAAGGACCACTTTCCTCTACCGTTTATCGACCAGATTTTAGAACGTCTCTCCGGCCATAGCTTTTATTGTTTTCTCGATGGCCTCTCGGGGTACTTTCAAATACCCATCTCTCCCGAGGACCAAGAGAAAACTACGTTTACTTGTCCCTTCGGCACCTTCGCGTACCGGAGAATGCCGTTTGGATTATGCAATGCGCCGGCTACATTCCAACGATGTATGCTCGCAATATTTGACAAGTACGTAGAAAGCATTATGGAGGTATTCATGGACGATTTCTCCGTGTTCGGCGATACCTTCGATAGATGTTTAGAAAACCTCGAAAAAGTCTTAGAACGATGCGAAGAAACTAACCTTGCCCTAAATTGGGAAAAATGCCATTTTATGGTGAGGGAAGGGTTAGTTTTGGGTCATAAAATTTCTGCTAAAGGTATTGAGGTAGACGTTGCCAAGATAGAAGTTATTGAGAAGTTGCCGCCACCTACAAACATAAAAGCTATAAGAAGTTTCCTAGGCCACGCTGGTTTTTATCGTCGTTTTATAAAGGACTTCTCCAAGATCACTAAGCCCCTCACCCATCTCTTAGAAAAAGACGCTCCATTCATTTTTGATGACTCTTGTATTTCTGCCTTTGAATTAATTAAAGAAAAGTTAATTAACGCGCCAATTATGATAGCTCCGGTGTGGGACCTTCCTTTCGAGATTATGTGCGATGCGAGTAGTTTTGCGGTGGGAGCCGTATTAGGTCAACGCATATCTAAGAACTTCCACCCCATCTATTACGCTAGTAAAACCCTCACATCTGCACAAGAAAATTACACCACAACCGAGAAGGAGCTCTTAGCCGTAGTATTTGCGTTTGATAAATTTCGCCCTTACATTACACTTTCAAAAATCATTGTTTTTACGGACCACTCGGCCCTCAAGTACCTTCTTGCCAAAACGGATGCCAAGCCTCGCTTGATTCGCTGGGTCTTACTCCTCCAGGAGTTTGACTTAGAGATCCGTGATAAGCGAGGAGCCGAGAACTTGGCCGCCGACCATTTATCAAGATTAGATAACCCCTTTATAGAAAAATTAAATGAAAAATCTTTTAATGACTATTTTCCTGATGAGAAGCTGCTTTTAGTTAATACATCTACTTCTCCTTGGTTCGCGCACATCGCCAACTATCTAGTGGCCCGGGTGCTCCCAAAAGAGTTCTCCTCTCAGCAGAAAAAGAAATTCTTTTCTGAGCTGAAGAACTACTTTTGGGAAGACCCGCATCTTTTCAAAATTTGTGCGGATCAAGTGATAAGGAGATGTGTTTCTTTTGATGAAGGAATTGATATTCTAAAACATTTGCATGAAGGTCCGACAGGTGGGCACTATCAAGCTGCTCGCACCGCTCATAAGGTGCTTTGCGCAGGTTTTTACTGGCCTAGCCTGTTTAAAGACGCGCAAGCCTTTGTGAGCAGGTGTGATAGTTGCCAACGGTCGGGCAATATTTCTAATAAAAATGAAATGCCGCAAAATTATTTCTTAGAGTGCGAAATTTTCGACCTCTGGGGAATTGATTTTGTTGGCCCCCTTCCTTCTAGCTTCGGAAACAAATATATTTTAGTTGCTGTTGATTATGTTTCACGATGGGCTGAAGCCCAAGCTCTTCCTACGAACGACTCCCGAGTTGTAGTCACGTTTTTAAAAAATTTATTTTCTAGATTCGGTACGCCTCGCGCAATCGTTAGCGATAGGGGTTCCCATTTCTGTAACGCGCAATTTTCAAAAATCCTTACTAAATACGGCGTTACGCATAAACTGTCCACTGCCTACCACCCCCAAACTAACGGTCAAGTCGAAGTAGTAAATAGAGAAATAAAAAGAATATTAGAAAAGACTGTTTCAACTTCTAGAAAAGACTGGTCAACCAAACTTGACGATGCTCTATGGGCCTACCGAACAGCGTACAAAACCGCCCTCGGATGTACGCCGTATCGGCTGGTCTATGGAAAATCGTGCCATCTGCCCGTGGAGTTAGAACACCGCGCCTTTTGGGCCTTAAAATTTTTAAACTTCGATCCCCACTCAGTCGGTGACCTTCGAAAATTTCAACTAAATGAACTCGATGAGTGGCGCTCTTATGCTTATGAAAATAATAAACTTTATAAAGAGCGGACGAAGCGTTTACACGATAAACACTTAAGGCACCCTAAAAACTTTAAGCCGGGCGACCAAGTCCTGTTATATAACAGTCGTTTACGTTTATTTCCGGGCAAATTAAAATCTCGCTGGTCTGGCCCATTTTCTGTTTTAGAAGTATTTCCTTATGGAACTGTTTTAATTTCTCACCCTGATAAGGGTAATTTCAAAGTGAATGGTCAGCGTCTTAAACTGTATTTCTCTGGTGATGATGATGTCAGTCCAGACACTATTAAGTTTCTGCTTCACGAACTTTAATCTTGAAATTTTTATTTTTTTTGCCAAAAACAATTTTATTTCGGGACAATAATATTTTTGGACAATATTATTTTTGATGCGTCGAGCTCAACGACGCTTTAACCAAAGGGCGCTCTTGGGAGGCAACCCAAGTTATCTTTTTCTGTTTTCTTTATTTTACAATTTTTGCCTCGGACGGCTCCGACAAGCTGAAGCTTCTGCGATCGCCTGCTCCAACATTGCTGAATCCATCACAAAGTCCAAAGAAGACATTCGGGGAGCGACATCACTCAGCTTTCGCAGCAAATAAATCCGGGGAAGTACCTGTATTTCAATTATGTCTTTTCAATTCTGCACTTTATTTTTCTCTCCTTCTCCAATCCCCTTCTTTAGCCATTGAGGACAATGTCTGTTTTAAGCTTGGGGGAGGATTTCCTCCTTCATTTTTGCTTAGTGTAAATAATTTCCTTTTTTGTAAATAGTTCTATAAAAAAAAAATGAATATCTTAAAATTCCAAAAAAGAGAAAAATTTTCCAAAATCCAAAAAAAAGAGAATATTTCTCAAAATAAAAAAATATATATGTATTTTTGAATAGTTTAGACATTTTGGTATTTCAATAGTACCCCTAGTTTTTAGTTTTGTTTTACTCAAAATCTCCTATAAACAACTTAGTTAATTATAATATTTCTAATCGTCCTTTTTAATTATGTTTCACAAGTAAAATGTTGGCCATGCTGTGTTTCTAATTCACGGTAGCACGTTAAGGTGAAATATTTTTCTAAAACTCGCATTTCTATTATGGTTTTTTGTTGTTTATTTCCTTTACTTTCTCAAAAAAATTCATCATCCACTATTTTCTTTCTCGTTTTTGAATAACTTTTGTAAAGTCAACTTTTGAATAACGTAGTAGATGTGAACGATCCAAGTCACCTATTATTTCTATTTTCAAGTTAATTTCATCAATCTTCTTTTATTATCTAGGACTCGCTTTTTGAAATTTTTCAAACCTTTGTTTTAAATAAATTCAAAAGCGTGAAAATGATTTAGGCCGTTTTTGTTTTCGTTTGAGCTTTCCTGCCAACCTAAAAACTTTTACCACTAGTTAGCCGTTTTTGAGCCTTTTTCTGATTTCATTTGATAGCTCCTCCTTTCATTTCAGTTTCACCAAAGCCAAAATTTCCAACCTATCGAATCACACTAGCCTTTTTGAGTTTCATAAATTATTTTGACGATTTTTGATAGGGTATTTTGTGATTTTTGTGGAGAAAGGTTTTCGAAAAAAAAAAGGAAGTATGTTCAAAAGTGATGTTTATTTTTGTTTGGCCAACTCAAAAAGGAAAATAAAAATATTTATGGCCTTTGTTTTGAAAAAAGAAAAAAAAATGAAAAAGAAAAATGAAAAAGAAAAAGAAAAAAAAAATGTGTACATATTTTTATGAAAGTTTTTGAAACTCTTTGTTTTGGTTTAGTGTGATTTTAAACCTTCACGTTTATCTTTGAATTCCACTCCTAATCATTTTCCTAAACCAAACGTTTCTGTCCTATTTAAGTCCTTTTGATTCACGCTTTTTGTTTTTTATTTAACAACTAAGAAAAGAAAAACAGTAAATCAGTTTTAGTTTTAGATTTAAACCTAGATTTTTGATAATTAAATTGATATAATTATAATGCGTTGCTTGGATCTAGTAACAACTCAATGCGTGTTTTTCATTTTTGTTGCTTTACTTAAGTCCATTTAAAAAAATCTCGCTAAAATTTTGGATGATTTGTTTTTATTAAGTAAAGTTTATAAAAGTTTTACCATACCTAAATAATTGTTTTAGACTTACATTTCACCTTTTCCCTACTAAGAATTTCGCATAGTACTTGTGTAGGCATAATTAGAACTTTTTGATTAGTCCTTTTTATAAATATCTAGTTTTTATATTTTTGCTTGGGGACAAGCAAAGCTTAAGCTTGGGGGAATTTGATAATACGTTTTGTAGCCTAAACTATTATCGTATTTTATATTTTATATTGTACAAATTATGTCTATTATTAGTTTATTTTTATCCTTTTTATGTAAATTTTATTGCCACTAACTTTTTCCTGTCTTTTTGCAGGTTTTCAGAAAAATCGCCAAAATGGCCTGTCACGCCCCCCTGTCACGCCCTCCTTGGGCGTGACCTTGGGCGTGTCACCCGATCCCGAGGACACCTGCTGGAAGGGACAGATAACGGTCAAAACCGCTGTCACGCCCCCCTGTCACGCCCTCCCTGGGCGTGTCACCGGGCGTGACATGGGCGTGTCGCCCTCTGCCGCAAAGCCTGCCGCCGCATTAAATGCCGTTCCGTCTCAGCACGCAAATAGTACTGTCACGCCCCATGTCACGCCCGTGACATGGGCGTGACACCCTCCTTTTTCGGCGACTAACGGATTTCCGACCAATGATTTGGACATGACATGCCTGTCACGCCCCCCTGTCACGGGCGTGACCTAGGGCGTGACCACCGACGTACCGAAGCAATCATCCCTCCCGCCAGAATCCAGAGCCCGAGGTCAAATCCGTACCTGTCACGCCCCCTAACACGCCCCCCCTAGGGCGTGTCGGAGGGCGTGACCAACCCGAGAAAAAATCTATAAATTGAGCCCCCCTCCCCCCCATTTCAGCAAGCTTTGGTTGAGTGGGGGAGGTGCTGCCCCTTTGTTTCTTGATCCTTTTTCATGCTTTCTCTCTCTCTCTCTCTCTCCCCCTCTCTTTGTACTTTTTGGTTAACCCTAGTTTAATCATAGTTTGTGCTAGCTTTTAATGTAATTTTCTTCTTGCTTAGTGCTTAATGTAGGGCTAGAATAGGGTTTAATTTTCATGCACTTGTAACTTTAATTTTCAATAGTGTAACTTGCCCTTTTTATTAATAAAAGTGTTTTTTTTTAGTTTGTGTTCTTCTTATGCTTTTCTACTCATCTTCCCCCCTCCACTCCATTATGATTAACTAATCCTCCTTGTACTCGATCTTGATGATCCGAGGTTAGAGCGATTATGTTATGATGTTTTAATTAATCTTTTCTTTTTAGGTTAGGGCCTTGAATTACTCTTGATTTATCACGGGTCGGAGGTATATTTTCGATATATACTCTCCGCCTTTGCTTTCATTCTGGGCTAGCCGAGAGGCCGAAAGAATGAAGTGAGCATTCAAGAGTAAAGGGAGTTGTACGCACCCCTCGAGAGAGGCAGACGTCCAAATCTCCCGGATTGGAGTAAAATCCAATAGTGGGGTTCACCGCATAAAGCGAGTTTTAGGCCTCCGATTTAGACGAGAGTCTGTCGGACCTTCCTAAACTCAGTTGGGCACGACTTCGAGAGAAGCGTGTTCAAGCTTTAGGAACCTCCACGGTCAAGGACCCTTATCCTATTAAGTTTAGATTTTTATCGCATTTTCTTAATCATCTTTAGCCGAGGTGAATCTCGATCGGGTGCATTTCCATTTCATATTGTTCTACCTTTTGTAGTAATCTCATATATTGTGCTCTTTTATTAACTGCAGTAGTTTCCTTTCTAGCTTAGTTGTTTACTTAATAGCCCTCTTAATTGCAGTGTTTCTTTTTCTAGAATAGCTTTACTTTCTCCCCTGCACTTAGATTTTCTAAAACCCTAGTTTTTCCGTCGATAAGATAATAGCGTTCGTGTGAGTAAGCTTAGCCAACAGTTCCCGGATCTTAATACGACACTTGTGTCCCCTTGCTACAATTCGATAGGTATACTTGCCTCATCGGGTTGCTAGTTCGGTTGCGTTTATTTCTTCGAACCCTAGCGCGCAACATAGGGTTAGTTTTGCACCTTGGAGGCCATTAACCCTTAGTTAAGACACTTTGACCATTTAGGGCTAGGGTTGACTTGGGTCAACTTAGCCTCTTTGATTGATCCAAATGGTTCCTTTATGACCCATTGGCCTCCCTTAGGGTTTAGGTAGGTATAGGTGGGTCACTTTGGCTAAGGGGTGGTCAATTGACCATGTGTGAGCTTAGTTTGACCTAAGTAGGGTTTGTGTTGACTTAGTCAACTTGCCCTTTTTTGGTTGACCTCAATGGGTCCTTGGTTGCCCATTGGTCTCCACTAGGGTTAGGGGTGACATGGTTGGTTCCTAGAGTCAAGTTTAAGCCCTAAAGTCAAACCCTATGGTGGGTAACTGAAAATTACTATTTGCAGCCCAAGGTGGTTTTCACCTTCATGCCTAAGTTCATTTGGTCTTCTTGGGCTCCTAGGGTTTTGTCATGTCCTAGTCATATCAATACCACTAAAAAGGAGAAAAGATAAAAGAGGAAAGTAAAAAAAGAGACACTTTACATTCTAGTAGCAAGACTTCTTTTTCCTCTTATTTGACTTATGTATCTTCCTCTTTCCCATCCTTATAAGCGTAAACATAAATAACATCAACATGAGATATTATGCTTGAAGATAATGATATGGAGCATTTTTTTGTCTTCGTTATTATGTATTTTACTTGTTTGGTTAATAATGTAAAATGTAAGTGAATCCTCATCCCTATATAAGGAGGTGACTTGTGAGTTTTATCTATCTTTTGATCATTTAGGTTTGATGATCTCTCATTTTAGAGAGGCACTTTATGAAGGATCCAACCTCCAAAGGTTAGGAACTTGTATATATCATTATTTGTATTCTGATATCAATCACAACTAAAATTAATTTCATGACGTTGTAACATTAGTCTGACCTGCCTAGCCACTCGTCGCTTGCTCTAGTCACCAAAGTACACATTATTGACTACTTTATTTTCTCTATCGCTTGAATTTGCTCAATCTCCATCTTGTATGCAAGTACTCAGTCATGTCATTCGTCCTTCCATCATCAATTGATATCTTTTGCATATTGACTCGCTATATAATGCTAGTCTCGTAATCCTCCCTAATGACATGACCATTATATCTAGGCATAATATTGCAATCAATATCTCCTCCCAATCTTCCTTCAGAAATGATTGTCTCGCTGAACCCTCCTCAAAACTCCATCACATAATTACCCTCTTCTTCATCTTTGCAATTGAGCTAATCCATAGATGTATGCAATAAGACACTCGATTGGCATATCAAACTTACTCATCCTTTGCACGATGACACCCTTATAACTCCACCATCACCATTGTTCCTCATATAGCTTCTCCCTAGTCTCTAGCCCTGACCCTCCCTTCTTTCTAGTTGGCATAAAATTCTATCGGTGGCCCACTAGCAGTGTTATGCTCTAGCACAAAGTGTTACCTACCTCTCCATCACAAGTCCTCCTTCTAACCTCTCCTTCTGCCATACCACCATCCATCTCGAGAACTTATAACATATACTGCTTATTCTCCAGACCTGTAAAGTGATGAAGATTCGTGTGGAGGCCCTTAAATATGACTTGACCACCATAAATGTTCTCATAAAGGCCCAAGCCCAGTTGTTTGTATCAATTATGGCACTGCTCCAAAGCATACAACCTGGTCAGCAATTTAGGACTAATGCCACATATTCCTTGTGATCCCCTCTCCCGAATTTAGGCAAATGCACTTATCAATGAGTATAAGAGTATTTATTAAATCAAGGTTCATATTTGTATTTTGCTAAGATGTTCATTCCTTACGTAACCTAATTCTATTCCTTCTCATTATCTTACTATTTATCTTTGTAAAATAAAATAAAAAAAATTACTTCATAATGAATTAATAACTAATATATGATAATAGGTATTCTTAAAATTTTGAAAGTAAGTCGGTTATGAAAATAAATACAAAGAAATTTGCTTTTTATGAAAGGGAATAATGTTTGCTTTAGATCTACTCTACAAAATTCCACACCACTCCAATCTCCCTCAACGAGATGGCACAAGAGCTCTGATTTTAGAGAGGCCTACCTAAGATTTGAACTATGGGTAGGGTACCTTAAATATCACTTTATTGTTTTTTGAATATTGATAAAGGAGAAATAATCATGGTTTCCTATTCTTTCAGGGAGTAATCGACTCTCTTTACACTATGCTTAACTTATTCAAATACAATCAAAATAATATGGACGTCACGAATTTCATAGATCATGATAAAATTATGCTAGCAATAATTCATCGAACGTTAATTTTGTGCTTTAGAATTTTTCTTCTCCATCCATCTTATTATTTTTTTAGAACAAAGCTCTTTAGTAGTGATATTTAGGATAGATGAAAATAGGCACTGATAATTTTGTTCCAATACAAAAAGAAGATGTAAATAGGCTCAAAAGAGACACTAATGGTTTAAATTGCAACATTAGACACAAAAGCTCAAACTTAATTAAAAGGTGGCCTAGATCATTTTTGAAATAAGTGAGTAATAAGTAAATCAAGTTATGAAAATAAATCATCCTAGTTTCAAGTGATGTAATTGCAAACTTTAACTTCAAAAGCAGAATCTTTTACTTGACTTTTGGATCAACTATACTAATGGATGATCAACTTTTAAAAAGTAAGCACAAAAAATTGAAAAATTTCATAAAATCTTTTTTACTATCAAAGACATTTTCAATTTCTTTTAAATTTACAAAGTAACAATTCTATTTCATTCCTCATAAGCCAATGACATTCATAATAAGAGTTCTTTTCAATATTATTTACATACCCATTTTTTAAATAACTTGTTATGAAATTAACAAAGATTCAAGTTGATATAAAGTAAGCCTAATAATCCTTGAAGGATTTAAAATTTTAAGAAATCAGATAATATGTCCTCCACCCCCACCCTCGCCCCACCAATTAAGTTTTGATATTTGAAAATGTTTTATATAATTAAAATGGTTAATAAAGTTGGGAAAAGGAACAAAATTTTCTGATTTGTGTTCAATTTCTCTCTACATCATATAACCTTTGATGAGTTCATTGTTCAGAAGAATCAATGTATAAAGATGCTTGTTCTCCATCATGTAATTGGAATTGTTAGAAATAAAATACAAAGAAAGGAAAAAAACGACAATTACGAACAAGAAACGACACAAAAACAAAATAGTTGATTTGAGGTTCAACCTAAAATAAACAATTTTAAGGATAACTTAAAGGAAATCATTTTTCAAGCGGCTCTCCCACTTGTCAGTATTGCTAACAAACAAAGGTTCGCCAGTACTCTTATTCTAGTTTACTTCTAATTCAATGTCATTTTTTTTATTTCCTCTAAAATGTCTTCTCCCCATGTTCCATCAACCCATAACGAACCTTTGTCCTAACCAAGATCTTGAAAAACTCCGACACATGAAGGCTCTTGAATTACAATTGATAATCTTGGGTTAAAATGGTATTTGTCTTTTCATTCTTAACTTTAATCAACTCATCTCCCACCTGTATTATAAGAGTACCCTCATCCATGTTTATAATAGCCCTCGTGGTGTCTAAAAATGTCCTACCAAAAATGAGTGGTGACTCCAAATTATCTTTAATTTTCAACACTACGAATCAAGCGAAAAATGAAAAGCCCTAGTTTGACTAATATATTTTCAAGAATTATGCCAAAAGGGTAGTGAATTAATTTATCAGCAAGTTAAATTGAAATGTTTGTAGAATTAAGGGCTTCAATCCATAGGTTTTAAAAATAGAGTGCGACATCATATTGATAGATGAACCGGAATCACAAAGTGCATTTAGTGTTAGATGTGAAATAATGCAAGCAAGTATAAAACACCCTTGATCGTTAAGCTTTGGTGGCATATTATTTTGAAATATCATCGTGCATTCTTCGTGCCAACTTTTTGTGCCGAAATCTTCCAAATTTTTCTTCCAAGATATTATTTCTTTCAAAAATTTGTGTTACTTGGCATTTGAGTCAGAACATCGAGAAGCAGAACATTAATATTCACCTTTCTAATCATTTCAAAAAATGCCTTACAATTTTTCACATTACATTCTCGATTTGTACCCTTATGGTAAGGGATAAATGTAGCAATCATGTTCGATATTGTATAAGGATTATTCATAAATATAGACTCAATATCGTTCTTTTCTTCTAAACCCTTGGATTTTCCTTGGAGAGTTTTTCCACTTCTCAAAAATATAGCATTAATTTGTTCCTTTTGATTTACCACTATATTTCTTGGTAAAGCTCTTTGTAGTCTCTCAGAAATCACCTTGACCAAATATCTGATTTGTTGTTCAAGATTCGCTATGGAACATTCTTGATTGCACATAAATCACTCTAGTGTTAAGATTCTCTTATCTGAGTTTCCGTGAACTTCCCGACTAATTTCTTCAGGCTAGGCCTCCTATGTTCTTTAATATGGCCTGATGTATTATTAATTGGTGGTATTTGAGCATTATTTGGAATGCTCCAGGTAAAATTAAGATGATTACGCTACCCGGGGTTATAAGTTGAAGAATATGGGTTATCCTACGGGTGATATGCTGGTTCAATATTATTATTATTATGTCCCATGTACATAAGGCAATCTACTTTGTTGGAACCAAAAACTCAGTCTCTGTGGAGTTCACCCTTGGGGAAGGGTGAACACACATTAACTTCTCTCTCGCGAGCCAAACAACTAAGGAAAAGAATAAGGAACAGACCCAAGGGCTCGGCACGAAGGACCCACCACACACCCGAAAGATCTTAGAGTGCTTCCACTCCCTAGCCAAATGCCTAGCTAAGGATATCTCAGAAAGAGCTAGAAGACCAGGAGACTTGTAAGCATGCCTTATGAGGTACACCCATTGGTCTATTTATAGAATTCTGAAAATTTCCTGCAAATAGCCAACTTTCGCTATTCTAAAAGGCTAGACGCAGTCCAAATTGTCCTGCAACAACATAACTCCACTGTTCTGAGGGGTTAAAAGAAGAACTCTATGTACATCCAAGTAATTTTGCCTCTGGACACTACTAGGCGAATGATCTGTGAGAACACAACTCGGCTGAAGGGCCGAATGCCGCTAGCACAACGCATTCATTGTCTTGAAGATCTCTGAAGGGCGAGTGCTTGGCTGGGAGGCCATTTGTCTAGATTGATTGGATCTGGCCTCACATGCATGCTGAGGTGAGAGTTCTTATGCGAGTGTTGAACAAAGATTGCATTCATCAAAGGGTCAAACCATTCATCCTTAGGTCGCGTGAATGCACCTCTTTAGGACCTGGGCGGGTGGAGGACAAACTGCCTCACTCACACATCTAATGAGGTCCACTCATCGAATATGTGGTTGTACACAACCCCTGCTCTTTGTGAGGTTTAACAAAGCTCAAAAAGAATAATGCAACCCTACATATTGGATAAGTGGACGCTGATGTGGAGGGGAATCTTTTATGGGCCCATCTACACCATATAAATATCCAGGCTGTGGCAGATGATTCTTTCCTTTATCCTTTGTTGCCGCTCTCGCCTTTGATCATAATGTTGCTTTCCAAGGAATCCCTAGACTGCCTCCATGCTATCCAAGACAAGAACAAGACCTTGATTGGCTCACTCGCCCCCTGGCTTTCTCGAAAAGCACCTTGGTCATCCCCAAAGATGAAAAAAGCTAAAGTGGTCAAGCGCAACCCTGCCAAGGATGGATTGACGTCTCAAAATCCTTCCCTAACCAAGATACCCTTGGTATTTGCAGTTGCTTAGTACAGCTCATCCCCTTTTGTTGCTGAGATAAAGTGTTGATTCGCTGTATCAATTCGCAGATCCCGCTAGTGGAGAAGGAAGTTAAGGAGATGAGTACTGAACTAGATTCGCTGGGGAATGGGTACTGCCAGGTGGCCCTGTGAGATCACCTTCCCCCTCCAGCTCGACGTTCCTGCACAGGAAAAGTGTAAACCTTCTTCTAACTTCTAGTTGAAAGTCTTTATTTTCAAGATAGCTTACAACCCTGGGGTGAATAGGTTGACTCACTGATATTAGATTTTTATTTTACCATCCTTAGTACTTAGTGTGTTGGTAGTAGTTAGCGTTCAAGAACATGCACAAATAAAACAACAAAGAAATGCACAGACAGATTTATAGTAGTTCTCAAACTTTTGGGTACATCATCTCTCCTCACACCTTGCCAAATTCCTGTTAGTCAAGACACTTCTCCAAACCACTGCTCCAAAGAGCTTACACCTCAGATCCCTCAGGACTTCTAAGTCTCCTCAAAGTCTTAAGACTTAGCCCCAAGGGCCTACAACTCAGCGATCAATAGATCACCTAACTCAGGCCAAAGGACCTACTCTCAGGCTGGGAGGACAACCCAACCTCAGATCCTCTAAAGATCCTACCTCAGACCCAAAGGTCCTTCTATAAGATAGTATTCCTCTCCTATAGCTTAGTGATCAATTGACCACCTACCTCACATCCAAATTGGATCCTACAACTCAGGAAAATTTGCCCTACCTCAAGATTAGAGAGCCCTATATCTTAGATCCAAAAATGACCCTACTGGAGTGAAATAAATTTATATTTATCACAGAGAAATTTCTCTGTGATAACCCCTTGAGCTGAGTTATCTAAGCTCTAATTTTATTCATAGCTTCAAGGATCTTGAGCTGGAAGTAACTAGCTGTAAACTGCTTTGATTCTTCTTCCTTCCCATAACAGAATCAAAAATTTTTTTCTCTCTTCTTCTCAACTTCAGAAGTTGATCTTTAGATTTGTGTTTGTTGAGTTGAGAAGAAACTGATCTGTAAAAACTTGTTCTCTTTTTCTGCTTCTCCTCAGAAGGAAGACCTTCTTAACTTGTTGGTGCAGGTGAAGATGGCACAAACAAACTGAACTTTTGGATCTTACATGAAGAATTTAAGCTTTTTCTTTGCAGCAATAGCGAGGAAGATGAAGTCCAGCCGCAATTTTTGAATTCAATAAATCCCTAAAAGTTATCTGCATCTTGACCAATCTCTTCCTTTTGTAGTTCGCTGATCAACGACTCTTAGGAATCAGTGGGGCCCACCTACAGCTTCCAGCTATATTTTGCTTTAATGGAAGAAGATGCACAATAGCTTCTCAGTATAGTTTATTGTATTTTCTAGCTTCTCCATACTTGATTTGAAATTAGTTGACTCTATCGATTTTGCTAATTTTGCTGACGTCGGCACCTGTGGACTTAGCCAAAATTAAGCATCAGTAGAATAGGCATTGAGTGAATGAGCTTCACTCAACGCCAAGGTACTTAGACAAAATTCTGTCTATTTAGGCATTGACTGTGTTGAGTGAGCAAGCCTCACTCAATGCTTTTTGCCTTAGTTATTCTTCAGCCTTTTCTATATTCTTGGCATTTAGAGCATTGAGTGAGCATGCCTTACTCAATGCCTTGCGCCTTACCCATGCTTTCTGTATTTTAGGCATTGAGAGCGTTTAGTGAGCAATCCTCACTCAACGCTTTCTTCCTTAACCAATTTCCTGCTTCTTCAGCATCTTAAGTGTTGAGAGCGTTGAGTGAGCACGACTCACTCAATGCTTTTTTACTTTGCCAGATTTTCTGAATCATGGCGTTGAGAGCGTTGAGTGAGTAAGTCTCACTCAACACTTTCAACCTTAGCTAGATTTTTCTTGCTCCTTTGCGTTGCGTGACTAAGCTCCACTCAACGAATGCGGACTTAGCCAAATTTCTGAGTCTGAAAATATAGGATCTAACTGAATGATGGTCAATCAACACTTTATCATATTTGAAGAAAAATGAAGAATAAGTCAGTCAGTCTATCTCCATTTCTACTAAGGAAGACCTTATAAAAACTCTATCTCCATTTCCTTGAAGGCCTAATCCTTCTTTCTACTTTGAGGTCTAGCGAGAGATCAGGGTCTCTTTCGTAAAGCGAGGGTTTCATCTCGAACTAGATCTTTTGATGTTGGCCCTACCCTTTTCTTTGCTTTTCTCCTTAGCACAAGCGCTAAGCGATAATAATTCCTTTCGCTTTAGCTTTGAACTGAGATCCTTCGTAGTGAGTGTACTTAGTAGATCCCCTCCTGTAAGCTACATGAGTGAGATTTTCTCCACTATGCTTTCACCTAGTGTGAAGATCGATCCCTTCCAATTGTCATCTTGCCATTGTCTTCAAATTAATTGTCAAGTCTGCTATCAGTAAAAATGCATATAGCATATATGCATTTAGCGTTGAGTGAGCTTGTCTCACTTAACGCTTGTGGACTTAGTCAAAAATCAGCACAAATTTTTTGTGGCTTTAACTTACAGGGAAATACTCAACGAATATAGAGTATGGCGTGGAGTGAGTGATACTCACTCAATGCCTGTGGAATTAGCCACTTTTCTGCCCATTTCTTCCAAGGCTTTTACTATATTAGCCTGTCTCACAGCTTTTACTGTATGGCATTGAGTGAGTTGACTACACTCAACACCCGTGGACTTGGCCACATTCTCAACTTGCCACTACTTTGGCTTTGACTATATAGGCTCCAGTCAGCATTATAAGTCATTTGGCATTGAGTGAGTAACCTTCACTCAATGCTTGTGGACTTAGACATATTTTTCTCTATCCACATCTTAGGTAAGTGTTTACCTGACCTAGACACTTAGGCTACCTATCCCATCATTATTGCTAAGACATCCCTGCATGAATGAACTCAGGCACTCGTCAAATACAACTTTATGTATATCATTATCAAGATTGACTTCCTCAATTCTAGGACATTGTAGGTAATGGACCCAACAATCTACTACTATTTGAGGAAGTCAAAACTCTTAAGTATAATGAGTCAATGATATAAAAATCAATATGCAGTAATAAGAATTAAAAAAAATATAACTAGAGAATGGTTACCACATCTCTTTTCCTGTAGAGTGAACATTACCACACCTTCTCCCCCTGAATTGTTGCAACTATGCTTGATCATACACCTGATCATCTTTTGCTCCCCCTTTTGAATTCAGCAAATAGCTACCAAGGTTCTTATTATCTGCTCCCCCTTTTTTATTACAGATAGACAATAGTTGGACCTTATAAGAGTGTTGGAGCAGTACTAGACATTCTCCCCCTTAACTAATGCTTCACCTGTCATATTTCTTGGTAGAAAATCAAGTCTATACTAGTCTGGAAAATAGTTGACCATGATGCCACAGAAGGTATATCAATTGAAGAGTCTTCATTTTACTTAAGAACAGTTCCATCTGTAAGATACAAAATAACCTGCAACTAAATGTGGAGCAATTAAAGCTATACCAGGTTTAACATACCCAACTCAAACTTGAAGGTGTTAAACTTTGCTTCATTAAGTGTCTTAGTGAAGATTCCAGCCACTTTCTTGTATGTTGGGACAAACTCAAGGTTTATATCTTCACATTCCGCATGCTCCCTAATGAAATGATATCTAATTTTAATGTGCTTAATCTTGCTATGGGAGACAGGATTCCTAGCAATTGAAATAACACTAGTAGAATCACAAAATTGAGAACTTCTACTTATCTAAAGGTTGTAGTCCTTGAGCTGATGCTGGATCTATAACAACTGAGCACAACAACTACCTGCTGAGATGTAATCTGACTATGCAGTTGAAATTAAAACACTAGTTTGCTTTTTTCTGCTCCATAAAACTAGTCTTTCACCTAGGAAATGACAGGTGCCATAAGTGCTCTTAATGCCCTCTTTGCAGCCTACAAAATTTGCATCTAAATAGCCTGTTAGTTCAAACTCCCCATTCCTAGAGCATCACGGGCCAAGATCTGGTGTGCCCTTAAGATTCCTCAGAATTCTCTTTGAAGCAGAGTAATGAGATTCTTTGGGGTAGGCTTGATACATAGCACACATATATATAACATACACTATGTTTGGCCTACTTACAGTTAGATAGAGAAGGGAACCAATTATACCCCTATACAAAGTTTTATCAACAGGTTTCCCAATCTCATATTTTCATATGGGCATACTTGACCCCATGCGAGTTCTCATGATGGAGGAAATTTCCATAGCAAATTTCTTTATTAACTCCCTAGTGAACTTAGACTAGGATATGGACAAGCTCATCAGTCTGTCTTACTTGGAGACCCAAGAAGAACTTAAGTTCACCCATACTGCTCATCTCAAACTTCCCATGTATAAGTTTGGCAAACTTCTTACAGAGGTTGTTATCAGTAGATCCAAAGATGATGTCATCTACATAAATCTGAACTAGGATGATCTTGCCCATAGATTCCCGTAAGAATAGGGTCTTGTCTATCTTCCCCCTCGAGAATTTATTCTCAATAAGGAATCTAGACAGAGTCTCATACCATGCTCTAGGGGCTTGCTTTAGCCCATATAGAGCTTTCCAAAGTCTATAAACAAAATCAAGTGAGTTAGAACAACAAAACCTGGAGCTGCTCAACATAGACTTCTTCTTTTATGTCATAATTCAAGAAGGCTGACTTCACATCCATCTGGTAGACCTTGAATCCCTTGTGAGCAGCATATACAAGGAACAATCTTATATCCTCCAACCTTGCTACTGGGGCAAAGGTTTGATCAAAATCAATGCCTTCTTCCTGCCTGTACCCCTTAGCTACTAATCTTGCTTTGTTCTTGATTATAATGACATTTTCATCAAGCTTGTTTCTGTAAATCCACTTGACTTCAATGACATT
Organism: Platanthera zijinensis; assembly: GCA_039513925.1. Taxonomy (NCBI): domain Eukaryota; kingdom Viridiplantae; phylum Streptophyta; class Magnoliopsida; order Asparagales; family Orchidaceae; genus Platanthera; species Platanthera zijinensis. The sequence goes on along the minus strand of CM077079.1, from coordinate 53,474,786 downwards.
ATGTCCATGAGGTCTGGAAACCAGCTTTTAGAAATTACATCTTTTGAACTGGTTTAGTTCCTCTTGCATAGCTACTATCTAGAATTCATATATGTTGGCCTCTATAAACTTATTTGGCTCCACTTATGACAAGAAGCTTTCATAAATAGCTTTATTTAGACTTCTACTTCTTGTCACTACTCCATGGCTTGGTTCACCAATGTTTTGGTGAACAAGATGGTCTCTTAAATTCCTAATTGTTTGGGGTAATCTTATTTCAGAAATAGCTTCAGGAACAGTCTGGCTGACCATTCTCTACTCTAAGTTTGTCTGGTATTTGGAGTATCCATTTCATTTTGGATAGTTGGTTCTGCTACCTTGATGGTCAGATTTTCCATCATCTATTCTGCACCTACAGTACTGGAAGAGGAGCTTGGCAGCTCCGAGTTAATCATGTTAGACTCATCAAAGACTACATGCACAAACTCTTCTACAACTTGGCTTTTCATGTTATATACCATATAGGCTTTATTATGATTGTTGTACCAAAAAATCCCATCTAAGGACTTGACAACAAACTTATTCACATAGGATTTTCTATTATGGAGTATATAACACTTACTACCAAAGATTCTGAGATAGCCTAGATTTGGTTTTCTGCCCTTCAAGATCTCATAGGGAGTCATCTTGTGGATTTTGGTGATAGAGGCCTGTTGAGAATATGATATGCAGTATTTACTACCCCAGCCAAAAAATATCCTTGGAGAGATGTGTCAAACAATAAGGTTCTTCCAACCTTATGAGAGTTCTGTTTTTCCTCTCAATAATCTCATTTTACTGGGGAGTTCTAGGAAAATACAATTCTTGATGAATCCCTTGCTCTTCACAGAACTCTGTCATGCCTTAAGACTAGAATTCAGTTCCATGGTCACTTCTGATTTTGGTCACAGAACTATTAAAATCATTCTGAACTTACTTGACAAACCTCATGAATAGTTCAAGGGTGTCATTCTTTTTCTTTAGAAAGAACACCAAAGTAAACTTGGAATAGTCATCAACCACCACAAGGGGGTATACTTTCCTACCTAGACTATGAAAAGGCATAGGACCAAATATGTCCATATACAAGAGGTATAAGCACCTCACAGTGTCTTTGAAACTAGTGCCCTTGAAGGAAGCTTTGGTATGCTTGCCCTTTTGGCAAGCTGAGCAAATGCTATCTTTGGTGCATTTCACATTTGGACCATTCCTAACTAACTCTTGACTAAAGATCTTGCTAATAGTCTTGTAATTCAAGTGAGCTAGTCACTTGTGCCACTGAAAACAATATGAGACTTTTTCATTTTCTACAAGACAAATAGGAGAATCTGATTCTAGACATAGAAAGTTGGCTGAGAGAAACTTGCCATAATACCTTTCTCCCTCTGGAGCTTTTGCTCAATATTTCTAATGAGACTATTTTTGATCTTGATAGTCTCTATCTGGATGCTTGATAGGTTTTTTAGTTGACTAAGTTCCCTCATTGTCTGATTCAGCACAGAAGCTATTTCAGCAAGCTAAGAAGCAGCAGGCTGAAGAGACAAAATCTCCTTAGTCTGCTTCTTAGTCAACTTCTTGCATTTTTTGAAGGCATCCAGGATATCACTATATATGTCAATCAGTTGATTGACATCACCTTCTAAGCAAGAATCATCTTTACCCTTACATGAAGAGGCTTTTGCATAGGGTCTTGCCTCATACTTAGACACAGAACTAGATAAGGAATGTACCTTACTTTGATTAGGCTAATCTTGGATTCCCTCTTCATTAGTCATTGTCATCAGTCCATGGCAGCAATATGCATCTTCTTTAACATCATCAACCTCTGAGTCACTATCCAACAGTGTCAGAGGGGCCCTGACTCTTATCCTTGTAGTAGGATAGTCTTCATCTGCTGACACAGTTTCCTATTCAATAACAACAAAACTAGCCCAATATAGACTTCCTCTTCTTCAGACTCTGATGATGAGTTTGTCCAGCTCTTCTCTTTCTTAGCCACAACGGACTTTTCTTTCTTGCCCTTATGATTTTTGTGAGATTTCTTCTCACCATCCTCCCATCTCTTCACTGGGCAATCAATAATGACATGCCCTGGCTTGCTGCAGCAGTAACAGATAATATTAGTAGAACTCTATTTAATATGTTTAGATCCATACATGTCCTCCTTGGAGGACTTCTTCCAATGATGTGATGAGGAGGAGGCCCTGCTCTTCCAGTGCTTCTTCTTCATCTGCCTATGGAGCTGCCTGGAGAAGATAGCAAAGTCCTCATCAGGCATGCTGCTGTCTGATGCTTCTGATTCAGAGCTGTCTGAATCTTCTGGTCTTCTTGGAGGAGAAGGGGTCTTTCTCCTACTTTTACTTGTGGCTTTTGCTATGAAGGCCACAGACTTCTCTTTGTCCCGAGACTTGTAGTTGGTATCTTCCTCTTTCTTGACAATTAGTTGCATCTCATATGAGAGCTATTTTCTAAATAGGGTGTGGGGTGGAGTGTCAACCAACATGACCACTTTTTTGATGGCACATATTTTTGTATCATAGTCTCTGGTGAGAGACCTAAGGAACTTATCATTTAGCTCATAATGACTAAAGATCCTTCCATAGGCCTTTAGTTCATTCACAATCCTAAATTTTTTTTCATAGCAGGTGGTTATGTCTTTTCCCTTAGACTATCTAAAAACTTCATACTCCCAGTTGAGCATGGACTTCCTATCATCCCTGACCTCCTCTATGCCGTCCATATCGATCACTAGTGTCCCACATTTCCTTTACATTTGTGCAGTGAATCGGATTCTGAAGAGTAAAATCATCAATTGCACTGAATATGATATTCTGAGCCCTCTTGTCTATGGTAGCAAGAATGACTTCATCCTTTGTCATCTCAGCATAAGTCTTGGGTGTATGGATGTTTGCATTCAGGACAAACACTTTCATGGGGATGAAAGATCTTTCTTTAACAGTTATAAGGATTCTAGGGTTAGCTGCTTCCATGAATAGCCTGACCTTCTACTTCTAGATACCAAATCCATCCTTCTTGCAAATAGGAAGCTTCATGGCACCCAACTACTTATAGTTCACCCTGAACCCATAAGGACAGTATATAGTAACCTTGGAAGATCACTCATATGGTTAGATCCTTTTTGAGCAACCTCCCTCTAATACCACTTAAAAGTCTTAATTTTCAAGGTAGTTTACAACCTGGGGGGGGGGGGGGGGTAAATAGGTTATCTCACAAATATTATTAGTTTTTTATTTTATCTTCTTTCGTACTTAGTGTGTTGGCAGTAGTTAGCTTTCAAGTACCTGCACAAAGAAAACAACATAGAAAAGAACACACAAATTTATAGTGGTTCCCCAACTTTGGGGTACATCTACTCTCCTCCCACCTTGCCAACTTCCTATTAATCAAGGCACTTCTCCAAACCACTTCTCCAAAACACTTCTCCAAAGAGCTTACACCTCTGATCCCTCAGGACCTCTCAGTCTCCTCCAAGACTTTTAACTCAACCACAAGGGCCTATAACTAAATGATCAGTAGATCACATACCTTAGGCCAAAGGCCTACACTCTGGCTAGGAGGACATCCCTACCTCAGATCCACTAAGGATCCTACCTTAAAACCAAAGGTACTACTCTCATAGAGTATTCCACTCCTACAGATCATTGATCAATTGACCACCTACCTCAGATCCAAACTAGATCCTACAGCTCAAGCAAATTTGCCCTACCTCAGACTTAGGGAGCCCTATAACTCAAGTCAAAAAAGGATCCAACTGGAGTGAAGTAGATATATATTTATCACAGAGAAATTTCTCTGTGATCACCCCTTGAGCTGTGTTATATCAGCTCTTACTTTCTTCACAGCTACAAGGATCTTGAGCAGGAAGTAACTAGCAGTAAACTGCTCTGTTTCTTCTTCCTTCCCAGGACAGAATCAGCGACTTTTGTTATCTCTTTTTCTCAGCTTCAGATATAGATCTTTAGATTTGAATTTGCTGAACTGAGAAGCAACTGATCTACAGAAACTTGATCTCTGTTTCTGCTTCTTCCTTAGAAGGAAGACCTTCTGAACTTGCTGGTACAGATGAAGATGGTACCAGCTAACTGAACTTTTAGTTCTTGCAGCAAGACTTCAAGCTTTTTCTCTGTAACAGTAGCGAGGAAGATGAAGTCAAGCCGCAACTTTTTAATTCAATAAATCCCTAAAAGTTATTTGCATCGTGTCCAATCTATCTCTTTTCTAGTTCACTGATCAATGGCTGTTAGAAATCAGTGGGGCCCACCTGCAGATTCCAGCTGCACCTTGCTTTAACGAAAGAAGACGTATAGTAGCTTCTAGGTACAGTTTGTCGTGTTTTGTAGCTTCTCCGTACTTGATTTAAAATTAGTTGACTCTATCAATTTTTTCTATTTTGCTAACGTTAGCACTCGTGGACTTAGCCAAATTCGAGCATCCGAAGAATAGGCATTGAGTGAATGAGCTTCACTCAATGCCAAGGTACTTTGATAAAATTCTATCTATCTAGGCATTGACAGCGTTGAGTGCACTCAACACTTTTTTACTTAGCTTATTCTTCATCCTTTTCTGCAAGTATGGTGTTGAGAGCATTGAGTGAACACGCCTTAATCAACGCCTTGTGACTTAGCCATGCTTTCTGTATTTTAGGCATTAAAAGAATTGAGTGAGCACTCCTCACTAACCGCTTTCTTCCTTAACCAATTTCCCGCTTCTTCAGCATCTTAAGCATTGAGAGCGTTAAGTGAGAACACCTCACTCAATGCTTTTTTCTTTAGCCAGATTTTCTAAATCATGATATTGAGAGCGTTGAGTGAGCAAGTCTCACTCAACTCTTTCAGCCTTAGACAGTTTTTTCTTACTCCTTAGCATTGAGTGAGTAAGCTTCACTCAACACATTTGTACTTAGTTAAATTTCTGCATCTGAAAACATAGGATTGGACTGAATGATGGTCAGTCAACGCTTTATCATATGGTGTTGAGTGAGCTTGCCTCACTCAACACTTGTGGACTTAGTCAAATATCAGCACAGATTTTCTATGGCTTTGACTTATAGTGGAACACTCAACGAAGATAGAGTTTGGCATTGAGTGAGTGATACTCACTCAATGCCTGTGGACTTAACAACTTTTCTGCCCATTTCTTCTGAGGGGTTTACTGTATTAGCCTATCTCACAGCCTTTTATTGTACGAAGTTGAGTGAGTTGACCTCACTGAATGCCTGTAGACTTGGCCACAATCTCAGCTTTCCACTACTTTAGCTTTGACTGTATAGGCTCCACTCAGTGTTTTAAGTCATCTGGTATTGAGTGAGTAACCTTCACTTAATGCCCGTGGACTTAGACAGATTTCTATCTATCCACATCTTAGGTAAGTGTTTACCTGACCTAGCGACTTAGACTACCTGTCCCATCATTGTTGTTATGACATACCTGCATACATGAACTCAGTCACTCATCAAATACAATTTTATTTATATCACTGGCAAGATTGACTTCCTCAAATCTAGGATATTATGGGCAATGGACCCAACACTAGCCTTTCATCCTCTGGCTTACCTGCCTTTTCTTTGCAGCTCCCGCTTTTGGGACTTCGGGGTTAAGAGCTCCAATGACGAGATCCTCCGCTCACGAGACACCTGTAGATCTCACCTCACCTCTACCCCAAGTGGATGTCAACCCCAACCTTCCTTCTAAACCAACAATCTTCCCCTGGGACTAGGGAAAAGGAACATAACCTTCGACACCCCATTTGATGGGCAGCCTGACACTTCTTGCCATCCTTCTGATAAGGATGTGGGTGCCGGATCAGGTAATGACTTTTACTAGCTTTCGTAGAAGATGCGAGAATCAAGCATATGTAACACCATTTAACGCAGGTTTTCGCAAGATCTCTACTAATGTTGATATCGATTAGGAGGAGGTCTTTCCCCTTCCTTCTACATATTCAATTGCGGATTACCTAGGCAATCCAGTGGACGTTGTTGGTATGAAGCGTAGGTGGCCGAGATACTACAAAAGCAATTGCTATTGCTTGCGTGGGTTTGCAACCCAGGTGAAGGAAAATCAGGAGTCTGCCGAGGAGCGGCTTCTTATCCTGGAAAATAGCTACACCCAGCTAGTCACCAATCTGTTGGGAGAGGATGGTTGATGGGAAGAATACCATGGCCTTCACATTGCGTGGGTAGAAGACCAACTCCATCTCGCGCAGCGAGGACTCCAGACCATTCGCTCAATTCACTATGCATGTGCCATGCTAGAGCGGGAAGGGGAGGTCAGGAACGGATATAATGGCCCCCTAGTGGGCCTACCGGCACTCGCATCCCGCTCTAGCTTTATTTCGTAAGCTCTGTAATAATTACTGTTGGCCTTTATGCCAAATGCTGACAATGTGTTATGGTTGTATATTGTTTGATCTCATTTTTTCCTGTCTTTTATGGTATATATATTTTTGTCCTAGCGGATGCTTTTACTTATGTTGTTCCCCCTACGTGGAACCATAGTGCGAGTGAGGTGGTGCGAGATCTCGCTTGGGGCTGAGGTCATACCTGGGGCGAGAACTAAAAGATGTGCTATCTGCACTTCTTTTGTGCCTCGATAATTTCCCGCCCAAAATTTCCTATAAATAGATTGCTTACCTATCGCATTAATCATTACGTTCGATAGTTTTTCAATTTCCTTTTCATTTTCCCTTCTCTTCCACTTGCACCCTTGCTTCTACTTTTCTTCCAAGCGAGATGTCGGGAGAGGGTGATGGCCGGAACAAGTTCGCCACCGCATTCGTCGACTACCCATTAATGAACTGTAAAATTTCGGAGGAAGAGTACCATTCGCTCGTGAAACTCTATATCACCCCAGGCTTCAAGGCACGACATTGATCTAATAATGAAACGATCAACCACTTCTCGCCTTGAGATCTCGCCATCCTCTCTGAGCACTTCGAAGTTGGACTCTGTCTCCCTATATGGCTTGAGGTCCACCAAGCTCTGTGTTACTTCGACGTAGTTCCCGAGCAGCTCAACCAAAATTCCATATCCATGCTAGTCGTATTCGCCTGCTATATGCGGTCAGAGTGAATGGAGTTAAGCCTCCCAGTCTTCTGCAAATTATTCAATTTTCGCACCAAGAGGTGCGGGATCGAGTTCTTCTCCGGCAACAACCTTAAGGCGAAAGGTCTCCCTAACAAGAACCATAACTGGGTCAAGAAGTTCATCTATGTTTCCGGTGACTTTGGCAACCTCCCCCTCTTGCCGATCTAGCAACAGGAGTCTACCTATCATCCTCCTAGTCTTGGCGACCGTGAGTCCAATCTCCATCAATTCCTCCTTAGGAAGGATTTCAACGTTATCTTTCTGAGGAGAAATGTCGACACGCTCCTGCCGGTTCTCGCCGGGGATGGTAATTCTCGCACTCTCTACTCGAGAGATTATAAGGTTTGGAAAATTCTCTAACTTACGATATTTTTGCAGGGGTGCGATATCTTCCCCTTAATCCTCCATTCACCGACAGCTTCATACCCTAATCCGAACTGGCTTGTGCAGAGGCTGCCGCAACGGCCTGCAAGAGCTCTTTGAGGCCACTGCAGGGATATAGCAGTAAAATGCGGAGGCATGACGTGCCGCCATCCCTTCCCCCTTCTAAGAAGTCATTAACGGCCGAGAAGCCCCTGGTTGCCGAGAAGCCAAAAGGTACCAAGAAGCCAAAAGGTGCCGAGAAGCCCATAGCTGCCGAGAAATCATACGCTACTTATTTCGGCAAGGGCATGGAGATTGTCATGGAATCTCCTATAAATAAGGTCGGTGGTGTAGTGAAGACGAGGGTGAGACAGACCTACAAGAACTCGGCACAGGAGAAGTTGGAACCCTGGGGCCACAGGAACTTCTGCCTTGGTAAGGATGTGCTGAACGACAACAAAGAGCCCCAGTTGGTTTAGGATCGAAAGGCCAATAGGACCTACATCTCTACCGTACTCCCCTCCTTGTAAGAGGGCGATACTATCTCGGGCTAGGCCTATGCATTGTCCTTTGGCATGTATGGGCGGGATAGTGCCGCCTACTATAATAGCGCGCTAATAAAATCACTCGCCTGTAAGAGCTCGCAGGCCCAATTCCATGACCTTGAGCTCGCACATATATCAGCAGGCCGTAGAATCTGCCTTGCGCAACAACTGGTGCATGTTAGTGTTGTGCGAGTCGCTCTCTGCTCGGAGGTGAAAACGCTGAAGTAGGAGCTCGCGACCTCCAAGAAGGATCTTGCCCTGCGGGAAGTTAGAGTGGTAAGTATCTTCTCTCCTATTGCACACTTACCACACATTAGTCTTGTCCTGACCCCTTGTTATCTTGCAGGATGCCGCGACTGCTGCCAAGAAGGATGCTCACATCGCCCGCCTTGAGGATGAGAACCGATGCATAAGGGCTCAGAATCAACAGTGGATAGAATATTTAGCCCCTACTCCCCCAGGCGAGAAGAAGAAGGCTCTGATGTATACACAGTATAAGATCGACCTGATGATGCATAAGCACGCCATCATGGGAGCCAGGAGTGCGATCTAGATGATACAGGAGGCTGACTTTCTAAACAAGGAAGGCAAGACGGTGACTGCCGAGATCCTGATGCCAGCGCTCTTCTAGCCCGTTCCCGAGCCAGCGAAAAGGTCGGATGAGGATTCTTGCGAGAGTGAGCACACGGCCTCGTCGCCCTAAGGCTCTTGCCTTTTTGTTTCGCTTGTACTTTTTTACTTTCAGGCCATTCCCCTTTTGCCAATATAATGATTTTGATAAATGGAATTCATTGTTATAAAATTCCCATTTCTTCTCTTTATTGATTGTTATAAAAATTCTCATTTCTTATCTTTATTCTTCCTGATGTCGAGTGATGCGGTACTTAGAAATGCATTCGACATGCGCTTCCGCTTAACCTAGGGTCAGAACATCACGCGACCCCTTAGGCCGACTTTTCGCTTAGAATTAGACTTTGTGTCGTTCTCGCCCTTTAAGCCGATGCGCGTGCAAGTTCTCAGGCCTACAAGAGCGAGCTCTTGGCACTCGCATTGGTTTGCGCTCTTCAGACTGGCGAGATCCCCTTACTTGGCGAGAACTTCCCGAGACCTTATCCTTTCTTTAAAGAAAACCTTAGCCTTCAAACTTGTTTTACTGGTAAGACTAGTCGAGAACTTATTTTGAAAAATTCGTCCACCGAGGACCCCTTACCTGCCAGTTAGGTGAAAACCTGACAGCCGGAGAAATTCTAGACATAGCCCTGGAATGAGGATACCATTTTCCTTTGATCAACCATCGGGCGCTACCACCGGCCAAATCAGTTAAGTGAGAGCCTGACGACGGGTGTTGAGCCTGCACCAGACTCCAACTCTTGGGTCATAATGACGTCACTCAAGGATCTCGACCCCGCCAGCTAGGTGGGAGTCTAGTAGCAGGAGGTCCCTCGGAGGGAGAAAATATTCCTTTGGCCAAACTCCGAGTGCTACCACCGGCCCAATCGGCTAGGTGAAAGCCTAATGACGGGTGTTGAGCCTCCATCGGACTCTATCTCTAGTGTCATAACGACATCACTCGAGGATCCCAGCCCTGCCAACTAGGTGGGAGCCTGACAGTAGGAGTGTCTCGGGACCTAAACTTGGAGGGAGAAAATATTCCTTTGGCCAACCTCTGAGCGCTACCACCGGCCCAATCAGCTAGGTGAGGGCCTGACGGTAATTGTTGAGCATCAACCAAACTCTACCCCAGGATGATAATGATGATCAACGGGGATCCCAGACCTACTAGCTAGGTGGAATCTTGACAACAAGAGCATCCCGGGACCTGAGCCCAGAGCGAGATAACTTTCCTTTGGCCAACCTCCGGGCGCTACCACCGGCCCAATTAGCTAGGCCAAGGCCTGACGGTGGGTGTTATGACTCCGCCAAACTCTACCTCTTGGTAATAACAAGATCACTTGCGGATCCCAGCCCTGCCAGCTAGGTGGGAGCCTGACAGCGGGAGCGTCTCGGGAACTAATCCCGAAGGGAGAAAATATTCCTTTGGCCAACCTCCGGTCACTACCACCGACCCAATAAGCTAGGTGAGAGCCTGACGATAGGTGTTGAGCATCAACCAGACTCAGCTCAAAGGTCATAAAAATGTCTAACGGGGATCTCGGCCCTACCAGTTAGGTGGAAGCCTGACATCGGGAGCATCCCGCGACCAAACCCCATAGCGAGATAACTTGTCATCACTTATCTCGGCCCTGCCAGCTAGGCGAAAGCCTGGTAGTGGGATCATCTCAGGACTCAGCTTTACAAATAACAAACTTGATCTGGAAAAGAGTTGGAGCATCAAGAGAATTCATTTTATAGAAGAAGTGGACGTACATATTTTTAGAGATAAAAATGCTTTAAGTCATCACCACTCCAAGTGTGACTTAGGGTCTCGCCCTTCATATTTCAGAGACATTACCCCCAGACCTTAGGGCTTCTTGGATAATATATGGTCCTTTCTAGGTTGGATTGAGCTTACCCAATACTGTCGACCTCCCTGCTGCATCCACCTTCTTCATGACCAAGTCCCTTTCCACGAACTGTTTGACCCAGACGTGCTTAACAAAGTACTTAGTTATTCTTTATTGCCTGCCTCTGTCTCAACCTCCTGAGGCGTTTAGACCTCGAACTCTATGGGAAGAACTGCCTCGCATCCTTAGGAGAGCTTGAATGGAGTCTCCCCTGTGACCGTGTTGGGAGTGGTTCTAATTGCCCAATAAACTAAAGGAAGCTTCTCCACCCAACTACCCTTCAAATTCTCCACCTTCTTCTTGAGGAGAATGACCATGATTTTGTTCGCCGCCTCCACCGGCCCGTTTCTCCTAGGATGGTAGACTAACGCGAACCTGAGGTCGATCCCGAGCAGTCCACAAAAATTTATGTACTCGGTGCTGGCGAACTGAGGCCCATTGTCCGTGACAATAGCTTAGGGAAGGCCGTACCGGCAGATGATCTCCCACAAATGAAATTCTAGATTATTAGGGAGTTCACCTTGGCTAGCACCTTCACTTCCAACCACTTAAAAAAATAATCTATCAACACCAACAGAAACCTCCTCTTCCTGCTGGCCTGGGGGAAAGGCCCTACCAAATCCATTCCCCAAATGGCGAAGGGCTATAGGGCTGTGATACTCCTGAGCCATTGAGCTGGTTGGAGCCAGAGGGGGCAAACAGATGGCACTTGTGGAACTTCCTTGCAATCTCTGCATCGTCCTGATTTAGGGTTTGCCAAAAGTACCCCTGTCGGACTATCCTCCCTTCCAAGGTTCTGCTCCCCGAATGACTTTTGCACTCCCCCAAATGGACCTCCTCCAAAATCCTCTGAACCTCTTCCTCGGCCACAATATGTGCCAACATCCCTGAGAGGGTCTTCCTATACAACTGACCATCATGCATAAGATAATATGCTGACTTGTGCTTTAACTTCTTCTTATCCATCCCTTCCGAGAACTCCCCTATGGATAGGAATGTTGTGAACTGGTCCATCCAAGAGGGGTATTTGTCCACCTCCATTAGCTCCCCCCATTGGATGGACGCATGGAACAGGTCAGTGATGGTAACCCCACCTGGTGCCCATGCTGGGCTAGGTGATCAACCTGCTCGTTTTCCTCCCATGACACATGTCGGATGGAGAAGGTCTGAAACATGCCGATTACCCCCTTCACCTTTGCAAAATACAATTGGAGAGTAGGCACCTTTACCTCAAACTCCCCATTGATCTGGGAGGAAACCACCATGGAGTTAGTGATGACCTCCACTTCATGCACCCCCAGCTCCCTAGCTAGGCGCAATCCTGCTAGCACAACCCCATACTCGGCCTGATTATTAGTGATGGGGAAATGCACCACCACCGTCTGCTCGATCCTCATTCTCTGGGAGTTTTCCAAGATCACCTCCAACCCCAGAGAATGCTTCCTAAATCACCGTCCACCATCACCTTCCCAGGGAGCGGGTGAGTAAGTTCCACCACCGCCACCTCGAACATATAATCCGCAAGGAAGTCGGCCATTACCTGGGCCTTGATCGATAAGCGCGGGACGAAAGAGATATCAAACTCACTCAGCTCTACTGACCAATTTGCCAACCTTCCTCAATGCTCCACCCCCTCGAAGATGTTGTGTAGGGGTGGTTAGGGGATGGAGTGTGCTTGGAAGTAGGGTCGGAGCCTCCGAGCCGAGACAACCAGAGTGAAGGCCAACTTTTCTAAGATCGAATAGCAATTCAGAATCAACGGTTACTTGAGTTTTGAGAATGCAGAAATAGATCTTCACCTTCATGAGTTGTCCACACTAACACCAAGGAACACATCATATTGTTAAATGACAGATACTGGAGGATGATTGGCTTCTTCATCTCCATAAACTGTGAGGTCTGATTCCGAGAGAGGATTGTCGGCGCTATGTTTCCAGTTCACAAAAGGGAAGCTGCCATGGGGTTTGCCGCTCTGAACTTTTCAGAAAGTGGTCGAGTGAGTGGTAAAATCTTAACCATATATTTGAAATTATATTTGTATATAATATTATTGAAACGAGTTCAACTTCAATTAAAATTACTCTAAGAATAGATGAATCAGATTCAAGGTTTATAAATAAGAGAAAAATCGATCTTTGTCTATATCGACCTGACATTAAGTTGACATACACTATGTGGACTTAAATTCTAGCTAATATATACTATATCGACTTAAAGCCCATTGTGTCAACTTGATATTAAGTCGGCATACACTATGTTGACTTAAAGCCTACCTAATATACACTTTATCAATTTTAAGCCTGCTGTGTCGACATGACATTAAGTAAACATACACTATGTTGACTTAAAACCAAGCCTATATACACTATATCGACTTAAAGTCCCATGTGTCGACATGACTTTAAGTCGGCATACCCTATATTGACTTAAAGCCTAGTTGATGTACCTCATAGCGACATAAAGTTCACTATGCCAACTTGACATTAAGTCGGAAAACATTATGTCAAATCAAAGCTTAGCTAATATACACTATATTGACTTAAAGCCCACTTTGTTGACTTGACATTAAGTTGACATACACTATGTCGACTTAAATCCTAGATGATATACACTATATTAACTTAAATTCCACTATGCTGACTTTACATTAAGTCGACGAACACTATGTCGACTAATAGCATAGATGACCAGCTTATTGTCTAACGGATATTGTCCAGTAGATACTGACACAGTTTTATCGGCAGATTATCAAGCCGACATACATTATGTCGACTTGATCTCTAGTCAATATCACCATATCGACATAGACTTTCTCTCAATCATTCCAAGTTCGTCTCTTCACATATTTCCTATATGAGTCGAATCACCCAAATCATTTATCCAATTTCTCACATATTATTATGTGCAAGCTCATAAGCTCATATTACGTTGGTAGTGCGACAAACTCCTTGATTACTTCCATATCACATAAGACCCTAACATTATTCATATAAAAATAGTTTTAAGAATCCCTCTACAAAGCATTCAATGATGGAGTTTTTAAAATCTCTTAAAAGGATACAATGATGGAGTTTTTAGAATCACTTTACTGTATTCAATAATAGAGTTTTAAGAATCCATTTTAACGGATTCAGTTAACGAGTATTAAGAATCCATCTTTAAAAGAATTCAGTGTTTCTAAGAATCTTCCTATCAAAAGATTCAGTAGTGATTTTAAGGGTCCCTTTAACAAAAGACTCGACACTATTTAGTGTATTCCAAAAAAGGGGCAGAAGAGAGGACTACAAAAATTTGGAGAACCTCTATAAACACTTCTATCTTCTATATTGATCTAGTCTATAGTTTAGTTTACTACATTATATAATCACTTATTACTAATTTAATAATCTATGGCATGTACTGTGATTGATAGTGTAAAAATTTTAAATCTCTATTCTCCTCCCTCTAGAGTAACTCTCAATTTTCTTCATAATTTTAAAGAGTTTAGTATTTCTTCGTTATGGGTGGATCTGGCCATTAGGATGCTTCTAAGCACCCATTATCTCCCTTTCTTAATTCCTACAGAGTTCACGTGTGAGGGAAACCTCCTCCATTCACATTCCTCAATTATTGGTTGATCAAAGATGCCTCATTGACATGTTGACCATCTCATTGGCATAACGTTGAGGTGTCATTCAAGTTTAAGGAGGTAGATGCAATGGTTACAAGGAAAAGTCAACATATAAAGAGGTTTGGTCAAATTAAGGTAAAAAGGTTGAGTCGGCCCTATTTTGACCTAATTAAGCTAGGGTTTGACCACTATGCGATGTGTCAGTCCATGTGTAAATTAGGTGCACTATGCCAAGTCATGTGCTAAGCCTTTTCAATCCTTGGTGAATCCATTTGGACTAAGAACACTCATAAATTTAGGTTTAGGCTAATGTTAGACCAAGTCAACTATTAATGGTTGACCAATCCGAGTCACCATAGTGATGTGGGGGTCATTGTGGGTCTACGCCCACAATCATGGGTCATGGTGATCATTGGTTTTCCCAGTTAGTCTTACTGGTGCACCCAGGCTTAATTTGAGATAAGGTTGACCAAGTCAACCCTAGGGTTGACATGCCTAATCATAAAGGTGGGGTAGGTCTCCTTAGGATCTCATAACACTCAATAAAGGTCCACCAGAGTTAATGGATACTTATGGGGAGGGTGAGTGATGAAGATTTTCTATAGTTTTAAAATATTATCCAAACTAAAATCTCAAATAGGCAAGTGTACCTATCGAAATATAGTATAGGAAATGTCGTATTAGACTCGGGGCCTGTTGAGTACTTCTAATCACGCAAATTAATATTATTTTATCGAAGTACAAGAATGAGGTTAAATTAACTATAGGAGAAAGATAAACTAAAAAACTAGCACTTGATCTAGACTCCCTTTCAATTCAAATAAACTTCAATAAAATGTAAACTCTAATTTACCTACTTCGACCGTGGAGGTTCCTTAAGTACGAAAGCGTCTCTCTCGAGCTCATGCTTTTGACTAACCTTAGGTTGATCGATTAAGACCTCTCAGCAAGTCGAAACCCCTAAGCTTGCTTTACGCGGTGAACCCCGCTATTGGATTTGACTCCAATCCGGAAGATCCATGTCATCCTCTCTCGAGGAGTGCATGCGGCTCCTTCTATCTTTGAGCGATCTACTCGTATCCGCAACCTCTCGGTCATTTAAGATACGGATCTAAGATTGAAAACATATTCGCGAAATATGAATTCGATACAAAATAATTCAAAGATAAATCGATAGTGATAAATAAAGAGTTTGACAAAATGAGTTTATTCACTTTCAAAGTTCATCATGATCAAGTGCTAATGTAAATTAGCTACTTGACATGATAAAAGAAATACATAAAAAGAAGGGAAAGAAGAACATGTTTGCAAAAAGGAAATTCTTGAATTGAAATCTAAACTATGAATTTGAAATTACATAAAAGATAATGCTGAAAAACAATAAACTAAGCTATAAAATACTCCTAACATGCTCCTAATCTTCCTCCTGAGCTTCTGAACTCATCTGCTATTTATATATTTTTCTGCTTGGGCGTCACGCCCTACGTCACGCCCGTGACCTAGGGCGTGTCAGGCTCGGAAACTGTAGTCTTGAAAGCCCGGGAACGTTGGAGAAAAACTGCCAAAAATCGCCGTTTTGCGGGTCACGCCCCTAGGTCACGCCCGTGACCTAGGGCATGTCTAGTCTGTTACAGGAAACGGCGGGAATGGGAACGGCGGGAAGTAATTCTGCTGTTTTGAAGTGGTCACGCCCTAGGTCACGCCCGTGTCCTAGGGCGTGTCTAACTGGGTCAGCAAAATAGTTGGAAATGGCGCAATCTGGGATTAATTTGGCAGTTTCGAAGAGGTCACGGCCTAGGTCAGGCGGGGGCGTGTACTTGAGAAATGGTGCAGAATTGTCCCGGGATGATTTCTGGAGAAAAATATTTTTTGAACTAGACACGCCCGTGTTCACGCCCTCGACACGCCCATGTCTCAGGGGCGTGTACTTTTGAAACTCTCTAGATTTGTAGAGGACGTCGTCTTCTTTCCGTTGACTGGTTGCACGTCCCGTAACTCTTCCTGGTTTGAAAGTTATGACCATTTGAAGTTCAGCTATCCGTGACCAAAAATGATCATTTTCTCCGTTTCAACTCCTGATCAGTCCAACAAGCTCCAAATTGCTATTCGCAGCTCATATTGACCTGAAATATGAAAATAAAGCAATTAGAACCATAATTACTAAAATATAAGTATAATCTTATTATTAATTAAATAAAAATTATATGAAAATAACTATAATTAGTGACTTATCAAATACCCCCATACTTAATCTTTTGCTATTCCAGAGCAAAACTATGAGAAGTACTTATAAGAAATTTATATTTTTTTATTTAAACAAAAAATTTATTAAATCAAAAGAAAGTTAAAAATAAAATTTAGCGATTTAAATATTAAATCCTAAACTATGAAATTAAAATGTACAGAGAAAGGTATTTAGCAAAAATTTCTCATATAAATTAATTAGAATTCAAAATTAAGTAATTTAGCAAACAAAATTAGATTAGAATTATTCACATTATTACTAAAAAGAAACTTGTAAGAAATTTTTAACTACTACTTATGCTCTCTTAGTATTTTAATTTACTTCTAAAACCATTTTTTTTAGGATTTGGGAAAAAGGAAAATGAAGAGTTTTTGGATTGGGGGTGATGAATTTTATCCTCTCACCCCACACATTTTTTCTTTTGATATTTGCATATGTTTACTAAGAAAATGATGGATTTTATCCTCTCATTTTCCATGACATATGAACAAATATTTTTTCTCTTCAAATCAAAACAAAAATTAAATGAGAGTAATGAATTTTTTTCTTTTACTCCTATTTTTTTATTTGGGGATTGCATATGTGTACCAAGGAATTTATAAGTCCCATGACATATGATCTAACCAAAATAAAAAATTACATATGTGTACCAAGGGATAATGAATTTTATCCTCTCATCCCTATGACATATGATCTAACAAGAAAATTTAAGACGAAGGGAAGGTTACACAAAATTTAGATTAAATTTAAATAATTAGAGAGCAACTATAGTAAATTTAGAATTTCCTAAGAATCTTTGAGCATAAATGATTATAATTAAAATCAAAAGATTGTTAAACTAAACACTATAAAATTGAAACTAATTAGAATTAAGAGAAAAAGAAGTAAATAAGGTTCTCTAAACAAAATTAATTCATAAGTTTATTTCTCAAAATTAAATCGCTAAAAATTAATTTAACTAACTATGATAAAATAAAAGACTAGCAATTTTAAAATTATAAAAATTCTATAAATTAACTCAATTAAATTGATCAAAATCATATAAAATTAAGTAGGGGTTTATTTATATTTTTTGAATTTTTTTTTAAGATAACAATACTAAAACAAAGAAACGATAAATTAAAATCCTAATTTTTTTTGTTATTTCTTGGACTTCCCAAGGACTACCTAGTGACGGGTTCGCAAGGTACTAGGCGGTTTTGTGGGATGAAAGCCCAACACGACCCTTTCCAAGAAATTAATTTTTGATATTCTATTTCTTTTTGTATTTTTAAAAATAAAAAGAAAACAAAATTTTTTTTTTAAAATATTTTCTTCAAATTTTTTTTTTGAAATAAAAGCATGTAATGGAGTCCACCCCCATACTTAAAAATAAACATTGTCCCCAATGTTTACAAGCCAAGTAGGAGGGGAAAATGCATAAAAAAAGTAAATTGCAATGATTTAAAGATAATCAAGGGGTGTCTCCCAAGAGCGCTTTTCTTTTTCCCGTCTTTAAGCTAGATAGTTCGGGTTAGGAAAAAGGAAAATTAAAATTAAAATGGACTGGCAACTCCCTTAATTCACGCTTTGGCGAAGATGCAAAAGTTGCTCGCCCGACGTCTCCTCTGCTTTCTTCTTGATGTTCCTTGTTGTTGCAGTTGACTTGAAAATATAAATTCAAATCACCTATCCATACCTGAAGTGATTTGAATTTTTGTAGAAGAGCGGCAAATGGATCGTGGATGATGTTTAATTGCAACGGCTCCTCTTCTACATGAAAAGTGTTAGTATAAGGAAAATCAAAAGCGTGTAAGAAAAATCTTCGCAAGGAGGAGGTTCTTGCGAAGTCATAAGATTAGGCTCCGGTTGTTTATTTTCTAAAAATAATTTTCTGTCCGAAAATTTATGGGAAATGAAATAATCGGATGCAGCAGGATCATAAATTTTTGCTCCTAAAAAGTCATAAATTGTGCATGGGAATTCATTAATAGGAGAAAAAATGGGAGTCATAGGAGGAGAAACATGTTCTACTTCTACTCCTCCCTGCGCATCCATACACCTGACAAACTCATAAAATAATAGTTTGTTTTCTTCTTCGGTATAAACAACTACCGGGGTACATGAAGAGTCATGTTCCTCATTAACAATATTATCCGAAGAAGGAGAAAAATCATTACTAGAAAAAAAATTCTCATCCAAATTTTGGGGAGAAGAATCACCTAGAAATTAAGAAGAATCCCCAAAATTAGAAGAGAAGGCTTGCGGTGCAGAAGAAGAAGAATAAAAATTCGGCTCCAAATAATTATTCTCAAAACTCGGGAAACTTTCCGGGTGATCTTGTGACCAAGAGAAGTTGACATCCGAGTTGGAAGAATAATTATTTAAATCAAAATAATTATTCTCATTAAAATTTGAAAAATTCGTTTCATGAACATTTGAAAAATTAGTTTCATAAAAATTTGAACTAGAATTAGAATAAAAGTGAGAAGAATTATTATAATAATTAGTATCAAAATTATTTTCATAAGAAAAGTTTTTATAATAATTATAATGATAACAATACTCACTTCGATGATAACCACCACAATTATAATAAAAATTTTGGCGCTTTTGTGCAGCTTTCAAACATTCTAGTTGATTTTGAAGGTTGGCAAGATCGGCGACCAATTTAGATAACATATTTTTAATAAAAGAAAATAACACAACCTTTACCTAATAGAAATGAATTTTAAAAATAAAATAAAAAAGAATTGAGGTAGAGAAGAAGGTTGATAAAATTAATAAAATCTGCGCTTTCAAAATATCAACAAAATAGTTCCCCGGCAACGACGCCAAAAACTTGATGAAGATTTTCTATAGTTTTAAAATATTATCCAAACTAAAATCTCAAATAGGCAAGTGTACCTATCGAAATATAGTATAGGAAATGTCGTATTAGACTCGGGGCCTGTTGAGTTCTTCTACTCACGCAAATTAATATTATTTTATCGAAGTACAAGAATGAGTTTAAATTAACTATAGGAGAAAGATAAACTAAAAAACTAGCACTTGATCTAGACTCCCTTTCAATTCAAATAAACTTCAATAAAATGTAAACTCTAATTTACCTACTTCGACTGTGGAGGTTCCTTAAGTACGAAAGCGTCTCTCTCGAGCTCATGCTTTTGACTAACCTTAGGTTGATCGATTAAGACCTCTCGGCCAGTCGAAACCCCTAAGCTTGCTTTACGCGGTGAACCCCGCTATTGGATTTGACTCCAATCCGGAAGATCCATGTCATCCTCTCTCGAGGAGTGCATGCGGCTCCTTCTATCTTTGAGCGATCTACTTGTATCCGCAACCTCTCGGTCATTTAAGATACGGATCTAGGATTGAAAACATATTCGCAAAATATGAATTTGATACAAAATAATTCAAAGATAAATCGATAGTGATAAATAAAGAGTTTGACAAAATGAGTTTATTCACTTTCAAAGTTCATCATGATCAAGTGCTAATGTAAATTAGCTACTTGACATGATAAAAGAAATACATAAAAAGAAGGAAAAGAAGAACATGTTTGCAAAAAGGAAATTCTTGAATTGAAATCTAAACTATGAATTTGAAATTACATAAAAGATAATGCTGAAAAACAATAAACTAAGCTATAAAATACTCCTAAAACATGCTCCTAATCTTCCTCCTGAGCTTCTGAACTCATCTGCTATTTATAGATTTTTCTGCTCGGGCGTCACGCCGTACGTCACGCCCGTGACAGGGGGGCGTGTACTTGAGAAATGGTGCAGAATTGTCCCGGGTTGATTTTTGGAGAAAAATATTTTTTTGAATTAGACACGCCCGTGTTCACGCCCTCGACACGCCCTTGTCTCAGGGGCTTGTACTTTTTAAACTCTCCAGATTTGTAGAGGACGTCGTCCTCTTTCCGTTGACTGGTTGCACGTCCCGTAACACTTCCTGGTTTGAAAGTTATGACCATTTGAAGTTCAGCTATCCGTGACCAAAAATGATCATTTTCTCCATTTCAACTCCTGATCAGTCCAGCAAGCTCCAAATTGCTATTCGCAGCTCATATTGACCTAAAATATGAAAATAAAGCAATTAAAACCATAATAACTAAAATATAAGTATAATCTTTTTATTAATTAAATAAAAACTATATGAAAATAACTATAATTAGTGACTTATTAGTGAGCACTCCAGGGATAGGAAGGGTTTCATCAAGCCTTAGAGTTTATGGTGATCCTAGTGAGGCCTATGTTAGCTCGAATCTAGTTCTATGAGAGCTTGCATAGCTCAAGATCTATGGCCGGATCACTTTGGTGATCCTAGCACCTAAGGGTTCAACCTACACACTAGGGGTTCATTGGGTCCTAGTGGGCCCACTAGATCTATTAATTAGTATCTCATGCTCTTAGGCCCACAAATAACTTTAGGATGTTACACCACGACCATGGAAAGTTTGACAAGTTTGCCATGTTTGTAGGTTCATTTGCAAGATCTCATGAGAATTGATTCATCAATGAGGTGTTCGTGAAACCCACACGAGATGGTTTTTTGTGTGAGCACCTTCAGGTATCAACTTTGGACATTATGCCTTCAATATTCTACTATTTTCCATGTATCCTTCTTTAAGTCTTAATAAATATTGGTTATGCAAATTTTACCACATCAATGATCCTATTTATAAAAAGGTGGAGGTTCATGTATTAAAGATATACACAGGTGGGTCTGCTGATGACAATGGGCTTTCTTAGTGTGGGAATATCTTTCTTTTGGTTTTTTTTTATTAAAGATTCTTATTTTCATTGCTTAGAAAATGTACACAAAAAACTCAAAAGCCTTATTGATGTTTATTTTACTTGGCGAATGCTAAGATTTGGCATACCAATTAAGTGAATTATTTTTAAAAACTAATTTCTAGTGATTTATTGATGTTTCTAACATGGCAAAATGTTTAAGTATGAGACTGGGCGGTCTGGCAGTCTATCTTGGCGGATTGAAGACCGCGCGGTCTGGCGGTTTCACTTCAGCGGTTTTGTTGTTGTGCTATTGATATCTGGAGTCCGAGCAGTCTAGCGGTTTGTCTCTAACGGCTTGGAGACCAGGCGGTCTAGTGGTCTCCCATGGCTATCTCTCCTTCCCCTCTGGTGGTAGCCGAGCGGTTATCCCTTCCATCTACCGCGCGGCTTGTGCGGGTTGTTTCTGTATAGACCGCTTAGTCCGTTAATTTTTTAGTCCCACATCTCTTTTTTATATTCTCTCTTCTCTCTTCCATTCTATAAAAGGGAGGTCATACCTTTGTAATAGAAACCTTTTTCAGATAATAAAATTTCTGTTATACTCCTTCCGTTTTTTTTGTTCATTTTCTACATGGTATCAGAGGGACTCGATCTACTCCTCTTGATTCTGTGCGCTTTCTCTGACCGCACGACCTGTCCGCGCAGCTTGCTTCTTCTTCTCGCGACTTGGCCTCACGACTTGTTTCTTCTCACGACCTGACCTCTTCTTTAGCCGCCGCGACCTGTTAGCCTTGTTTTCCTTATTTTTCTTCCCGCAGACTTTTCTCTATTCATGCGGTCCTCTCTTTCTTCTACTCGCGCGGGCTGCTTTCTAGCAGCTCGACTTCTTTCCCTCTGCTTGGTTCTGCGGCTTGGTCGTGGCTTTTCTGGCCGCTGGTGTCTGTCATCGTGACTGCCACAGATCTCTTTCTCCTAACCGCTGCGATTTCTCCCTAGTCGCGCGACTTGTTTCATAACCGCACTGTTTGTTTCCTAACCGTACGGTTTGTCTCCTTTTGTCGCGTAGTTTCCTCTCTTTCACACGAACTCTGCTTGTTCGCGCGGCCTACCTTGCTTCGTGCGATCTCCTTTGTTCGCATGACTTCTTCTTCCCTTCTGCTTCTCTAATCACGAAGTTTGGTTGTGGCTTCTCTGGCCGCTGGTGTGTTGATATATTGACCGCTGCGTTCTCCCTGATTGTCCGCTGCGGCTTTTGTCGAATCCTCTTTTGTTTCTCTTGCTCTTGCGATCTCTTTCTGTTTGACCGCCTCTCGCTTGTCGCCACGATCTGTTCGGCTTGCCGCGACCTGGTCTGCTTCCTGGTCGTGGCCCTTCTTGCCGCTGGTGTGCTGACACCGTGACCGTTACAACTTCTTCTTCTCTTATCCCGCTGCAGTTTCTTTCTTTCCTATCATGACCTCCTCTTTTGTCTGCGCGTCCTTCTCGCTTTCTATCCGTACGACCTCGCTTCTACTCGCGCGGTTTAGTGTGTTTCTCTATGGACAATTCCGATATCTCTACCTCCGCCTCCTCTCGGTCGTCTGCCTCTATGGCCACCACTTTAGGTAGTGCCCATGTCGTTACCCAAGGTAAGTGGATGATTGACTCTGGTGCTACAAATCACATGAACGACAATCCTCAATGCTTCTCTCTCCTAGAAATGCATGATCGGTTTGCCTCCAGTTCTTGTTGCGGATGGTTCACCTTCCCCGGTTCATGGGATGGGCGTGGTTCAAGTCACCTCATCGCTTCTCTTGCTGGACACCCTCTATGTCCCGAAGTTCCCTTGCAACTTATTATCTATTACTACTTTATGCAAGCAACTTCAGTGCTCTGTCTTATTCACTCCAACTTCTTGCTCTTTTTAGGACCCGAGGACCCAACGGACAATTGCTACTGGTACTGAGAGAGGCAGCCTCTACTTCCTTGACAACATTTCCACTCTGTCTGCCTTCTCCTCCTCTTCTACAGATCTTCTTCAATGGCATCTTCGCCTTAGACATCCTCCTCCTCAGATTCTTCATCAGCTTCTACCCCACTTACCTCCTATCAGTCCTCCGCTCAACTGTGATGCATGTTAACTTGGTAAACATCACCGCTCCTCCTTCCCGCCAAAGCAAGGTCGTGGCTCTTCTCGCCCGTTTGATCTCATTTATTCTGATGTCTTGGGTCCTGCTCCTACTGTCACCGTTGGTCGGGGTAGTTCTTACTTTGTAACCTTTATTGATGATTTCTCTTGATGTACATGGGTATATCTCTAAAAAGATCGCTCTGAACTCCTTTCTGTATGACAATCCTTTTATTATATGATTAAAACTAAGTTTGATATTTCTATTAAAATATTACGCTCTGATAATGCTAGGGAATATTGATGTAGGCCACCGGATTGTAGTGATCGCACGCGACTACGAACAACGGGCTCTCGACGCTCCGCTCTACCCAAACACAAATTAAATGCATCCCTCGAATATGCTTATTATTAATTAAATGCAGCGTACGGGTAGCCAACCCGTTAGAGACCAAACGACGGCTATAGGCCGAGATCCGATCGAGCTAAGAGGATGAATGTTCGCGACCAAATGAGCGAGGTGCTGTACCAAGGAAAATCCACCAAAACAAATCGAGTCGGAAAGGGTGGATGTTTCCCCAACAAGAACAAAGCAAGGATCGCCAATCCTTTGTTTTTTGTATGTGTCAGAAATTTCGAAGATAGCCTAATTCCACAAGAAAATAACCATGACAAAAATCCGATGATTCCGAAGTCACGCCAAAACTCAACCACCATAAGAAAATCTAAGAAAAGAAAAATCTTAGGAAGGAAGTTTCATTACCCACTCGGAGTTGTAGATCCGAGACATGGAACCCCAACAATCGTTCGCTCCCTCCACTAGCCCACCGGAGGTGCGCCGAAGAAGATGCACACGTCCGTCTTCGTCTGACCGCGACCGCGCGAGCTTCCCAAATCCGATGTAGCACCTTGGGTCCTCTCGGATGTGCTGGCCGAATCTTCTTGAGTAGGGGTTGGATGAAACAGATAGGGGAAGTGGAAAGGAGGGGGAATAGTGGGAAAGGAGAAGAGGGGACGGGAGGAGGATAGAAGGTGGCTGGCGGTCTAGAGGGGGGCGACAACCCTGGCGGAATCAAAGAGGGAGAAAGAGAGGGGGCGGCGGTGCCCTTGGC
The DNA here is from genome assembly GCA_039513925.1 of Platanthera zijinensis. NCBI lineage: Eukaryota > Viridiplantae > Streptophyta > Magnoliopsida > Asparagales > Orchidaceae > Platanthera > Platanthera zijinensis. Next base: position 53,450,456 of record CM077079.1, on the reverse strand, counting down.
TGAAGCTAGCAGGAGGGATAAAGAGAGAGGGGGGCGACAGTTTGGCCGAACCCAGCGAGAGGGAGGAAGAGAGGGGCGTCGGTTTAGAGGAGAAGGGATTTTAGGGTTTAGTTTTCAATTATAATATCCTCCCCATTAGATCTCAAGTTATGGCCTTATATAGCCTTACACACATCAAAGGCTATATGCAACCCCCAAATTTAAAAGTCCAACATAAATGTCAAAAATAACATATTGAAATAAAATAGTAAATTAAATATAGTTCTTCATGTGCCGAGGGAGAAGGTTGTAGCATTGCCCGCCAAGATCATCGTGGCATCGCAAATCCTTGGATGGTGGTTGTTGATCATCAACAACCGCATATTCATCAAGCTGAGGACCGTCGTCCCCATCAACCCTCCCCCGCTCGAAAGAACTCATCACCGATGAGGGCGCGGATAGGTACCGACGTATGAGAGCTTTGTCAAGAAGGGCCACCTCCGAAGAAGAGAGCCAAGAATAATCAGAGGCGGGGCGGTCACTCCATCGGATCAAGAACCGTCGTGTGTCACCATGCTGAGGGGGAAGCACCTCATCCCGTATAATCCTGTCAGGCACAAAATTAGTCTTGGGGAAACTTGGAAATGCGTTAAATCAGAAACATTGAAAATAGGGGATATACTCCAATCAGTGGGTAATTCCAGGAGATAAGCATTCTCTCCTAATTTCTTTAAAATACGAAAAGGACCGGCACTCCTATTTTCCAGTTTCATTATGGTTCCAGTTGGAAACCGTTCAGGGGAGAGACGCACCATAACAAAATCGCCAATATTAAAATGGATTTCCCTTCTATGTACGTTTGTGTTAGCTTGATAAGAGGCATATTGTGTTGCTAACGTTTGAATTATGTGTTTATGCAGGGCGTGAACATGCGAGGCAAAAACCTGTGCAAATTGACTAGATTTATAAGATGGCGGTAACGGGACTAAATCAAGTGGCACGGGTGCCTTGTAGCCGTGTACGATTTCATTGGGTGAGAGTCCGGTGGACCGATTTTTGGAATTAATGTAGGACAATTGTGCATGTGGGAGGATGAGATCCCAAGTTCCCTTATGATCCCCCACAATACAACGAAGTAAGCTGCCCAAACTCTGATTAACTACTTCCGTTTGGCAATCCGTCTGCGGATGGTAAGCCGAGGAAAATAAGAGCTTGGTGCCCATGATCTTCCATAAAGTTTTCCAAAAATAACTCGTGAATTTCACGTCCCTGAAAGTGAGGGTAAGATCTACCTTTACTCTAGAGGGGGGTGAATAGAGTATTTTAAAATAATTTTGCAAATTAAAACTAATTGGTAGTGGAAGACTTAATTGAATTATAGTGTATTGCGCTTGCAGTAAAATAAAGTAAAGTAAAGCAAGAAGGCTAAATCACAGCACACAACAAATAAAACACAGGCAACCAGAAGACACAAGGAGCTATAGTGGTTCCCCAATCAACCTGGGTACATCCACTCTTCTACCACCCTAGGTAGGAATCCACTGCAGGAATAGTTGATCAGGTGTCCTGGGCACCAATGAGCTTTTGATAAGGTGCTCAAAAACCAACCCAGATTTTTTGATCAGGTGTCTTGCCACCACTGAGTTCTGATAAGATCTCAGAAACCAAACACAAAACTTTTGATGGGAGTTTTGAGTAACCCTTTTACAGCAAAAGAAAATAAAAAAGTGAAGGTGTTCTTCTCTGTCGACAATCAAAGAGAAGACTAGTGGATTTGTGATGTCAAAGCTCCCCTAAGATTTGCAGTTGTTCAGGAGAAGAAGCTTTGCACAGGGTGATAAGAATTTAGAAGATGAGATCTCCAGCAAAAAATAATTTCGGGAATGACTGAAATGTGATGTGTCTGGAGTCTTGATTGATGAAGCCTTGAAAAACTTGAATCAGAGATGAGATACTGTAATCCTGTAGTTCTTGTGTGTGTCTCACAGATCTCAAATATTGTTCTTAGTTTTCTCTTGTTATTCTTCTTTGTCTCTATTGTCTGAAAAGATATATTGAAATCCAATCTTCTAGATAGCCGTTGGCTAGTCATAAATGACTTCCTTAATTGATAACTGTCTCTAGAGGAAAGTCCTAAGAAACATTCCCTTTTAGTCTCCTTAAAACTTGCTCCAGATTGGTTGAAACGGCTACAAAATCCTTTGCATTAAATGCTGGATATGAAGAAATTTTAATTCCATAACTGACAGAATTTGAAATCCTGACATCATCGATCTCTCAAGAAAATCGTCGATCTGAGATCGACTATCGTCGACCTGAGCTCAGAGACTGGATTTTAACTTGAGACAGAAAAGTCAATCTGAGCTCGACTATCGTCTAACTGAGCTCAGAGATCTGGATTTTAACTTGAGACAGAAACGTCGATCTGAGCTCGGAGATCGTCGAACCGAGTTCGACGACTCGTTGAATTGAGCTCGACGATAATTGCCTTAGTCTTCTGCACTTGTAATCTGAACTAGGAGGTCTTGGGGGCATCTTTCAAACCTAAGTACTAAGCCTTAGACCTATTCTAGTTGACCTTTAAATCTATACAATGAGGTCAAGACACAATCCTATGAACATAGTGATCCTTACCCAAATCAGTAATAGGGTGTTCCAACAATCTCCCCCTATTTGGGTTAGGATTACTATTTACAAGATTTAGAAATTTTAAATGCAGATAATTAGCAGAAACAAATACAACATTGCAGAAGATTAAATAACAGCATTGCAGAAACTTATGTAAAATCACACAACAAATTTGTTCAGGGTGAGATATATGTAGTTCAGCTTACCCAATCAGTCCTTTTTCTTGCCCTTTTTGAAAAGGATTTCCCTGTTGGGGTTATCAGCTTCTCTATTAGATCTTCTGTCATCAGCAACACCAAGGGTAGTTTGAGATTTGGCTCTAGGGACAACTGCCTCTGGGTGCAATTCCATGTATCTTTCTGGATCAAAGAATTTTCTGGAAGAATATCTTTCAAGCTCTTTCTTTCTCTGTTCAGACAATGTTGAAATATTGGAAGTGTCTTTTCCTTGTTCTCTGGCTTTCCTTATCTGATCTAATGCAGCTAACTCCTTCATTCTTGCTATCCCAGAGACTGGGTTGTTCTCTGGATCTTCAAAAGATACAGGAGGTTCATATCTGTTAATAGTGTCAGAAGGAGGAGCTCTTGAGGGAACATTTTCTTTGAGCTTATAAGGGAATGGACCAGAAGTTGAATCAGTTGGGCCTTGTCCTTCCCTTTGATAAGGATGCTGTCTGGACTGTCCTCTTGAATACACTCTATAACCTCTTTGATTTCCTCTGTATTGACCTCTTCTTGACTGGTAGCCTCTTTGTTGATGTCCTTTGGATTGAGATCTTTCTTGAACCTGAGAGGAACTTTGAGGTGTAGTATGAGAGGTTTGATGAGCTGAACTTCCACCAGATCCTGCACCTGTAGAAGGAGGAGGAGGAGGAGGATTATAATGAGATGTGCCTTGGTCATATTTCCTTCTCTTCCTCATAGCCTTCAACTGGTTCTTAGAAAATTGCATCCAGTGTTCAGTAATATGAAAATCATGCAATATATAGTAAGGAATATCATTATCATTAGTGGCTTTCTCTGGAGGAACCCTCTTCATTGCTTTACTTCTTGCTTTCCTCTTCCTTGCAATGGTTGCAGAGGAATCATCAGAATCAGTCCTGTATTCATCACTTTCAGAACTTTGGGGATTGTCATACAGATCATCAATCCTCTTTATATATTCCTGCTGTTGTTTAGTTGAAGCAGCAGCAGTTGGAACAGGAGCAGTAACAGGAGCTGGAGAAGGAGCAAAAGTAGTAGCACTGACAGAAGCAGAAGTAGAAACACTAGCAGGAGCAATAACAACATCAGCAGTAATAGTCTTATTCACAATATGAGATTTTGAAACAATAACTGGTACAATAGGCTCAACTATATCAACAGGCTCTGAAACATTAACCTTTGTGAATATCTCATCATTATCATCAATAACAGTATCAATACAAACATCAGCAACAGTAATTTCCACAACCTTGATTGAATCAATATATGATTGAATCAAGTTGGGATCACAAATAGAAACAGGCACAATGGCCTTAGTAAGATCTTTAGCATCTTAGGCTGGAAGATATCTGCTATATAGAGCATCAAAATTTGAAAGGAGTGACCTGAAGTCAACTGTACTGAAAGATGGAACTGGGGCTAGAGATGGAGCAACTGCCATTGCTTCTGAGCTTTACATGAAGTCTGAATCTTCAGCAGGCAGCATGACTGAAAGCAATGACCTGAAGTCAACTGTACTGAAAGATGGAACTGGGGCTAGAGCTGGAGCAACTGGAATTGCTTCTGAGCTTTGCATGAAGTCTGAATCTTCAGTAGGCAACATGACTGCTTCATTGGTCATCTCCCCCTGCCTAGATTCAGCATGGACTGGATTAAGGCACCCCAAGGAAGGCATTGCCTGAGGAATATGGGAAGAAGAAAGCCTGGTAGATAATTAATTAATTGATTTGAGAAGTGGAGCCAAGGAGGTATCCAGCAAGAGTGTTAGCCTGGGAGCTAATATCTCATATAATTTATCTACAAGGGAAGGAATATCTACTTGCTCAAGGGATGCTTGTGTAGAGGTAGAGGAGAAAGTTGCAGAAGTTGATAAGGTTGGTGGAGCTGCAGAAATGTGTGGAGTTGATGTTGATGGATGGGGTATGGATGGTTCAGATATAGGGATGGTGGTGATGGATGTAACTGGGATGGTAATGGATGGAGTGACTGAGGTTATGGATGGGGTGAATGAGAGTTGAGCTAAGATGTCTTGAAGTACTTGTTGGTAGGAGGTGGAAGAGGATGGAAGATCTTGTGGAGATGAATGAGAATCATCCATGTAGGAGTCATCTATGAGGTTGGAAGATGGAAAATGTATGGATGAGTCAATGTCAATAGGGGGATAGTAATGTAGGGGATGTAATTATTCTGGAAGAGTGGCTGGTGGAGGTGTAGAGATTGTTGGTGAAGAAATTGAGATGGGTGAAGAAATTGTGATGGGGGAGGAAATTGAGATGGTGGATGTAGGGATGGTTGAGGAAATAGGAGGTGGAGATGGTGGAGATGAGGAGGAGGAAGAAGGCAATTCTTCTAGTGGGGCAGTTGCCTGAGGGGAAGTGACCGAAACAGTCCTTGTGCCTGAAGTTGAGTTAGCAGCAGGACCCCTGCTGGGTTTGGCAATCTGCCTATCCAATTTTCTAAAGAGAGCACAGGAGAGTCTCTTGTAAGCATTTATGTACATACCATTTGACACAAGCAGTTGGGGGCATCTGTTTTTTAAAAACAAGCCTACTATCCTCCCAAAGTTAACAAAATTCTTGTTAATTTTCTTCTTAATTAAATAAAAAAAGATTTCTCCCCAGTTCAGATCTTTCTTATCAACTATAGCAGCCATTAAACAAAACTGATACCTAGAGATTGTATCATGAGCAGAATGTTTGGCTAAGAGAACTTTTCCCACTACATTAGCCAAAAACCTGTACTCCACTGAAAGGTTTTTCTAAAGAAGCTTATTAGTGTTTGCTGCATTATGTCTCATTTTATCTAGCAAAATAGAAAATTCTTCTCCAGACAACTCAACAGTATCATGTCCAGTACTCAATTGAAAAACTTCTGTTAGAAGTGCGGGAGTGAGGGATACCTGGGTTCCTGAAATACTCCCGATGACTGTATTTTGATCCAGATTGTGGGCTGTGTATACCCATTCTTTGATTTCATCTACAACCAGCTTAATCCTTATAGACATAATAGTGACCAACTGTTGTTCCTTGAATAGCTCTATAATGTCCTTGAAAATTTGATCACTGCCTTCAAACGAGTCCATGTCGATGTCAAATCCGGTATTAAACTTCATTACGGCTAAGATAGCAACAGAGACAACCATGTTTTTCCTGCAAGAACAAACAAACAAGACCAAGTGTAAAAGGGTTTGGAGGGAAGAAAAGCTCTGAAGAAAGTATGAATGCACAAGAGAGAATGACGGCCGAAAAATGATTTTTATATCAGGGTTCGACGTAGAAAAGGAAAGATCGTTGAACTCAGTTCGACGATCTGGGCTTCTAAAGGAAACTAAAAGGTCTTCAACATCGTCGATCTCCGTTCGACGATATTGGAGAGCGTCGAGCTCCATTCAAAGATCTCTGACCGGAAAGAGATAGCCAAGCACTATCTGAAAACGCTGAGCGCCGTTCGACGATTTCATGAGAACGTCAATCTCCGTTCGACGATCTTTGGGAAAAATGTCGAGCTCAGTTCAGAGTTCAGAAAGAACCTACAGACACTAGGGAAATTAAAATTTTTGCCTAGTCTTGATAAATTTTTAAAGTTTTAAAATCTTGGATCTTAATTTAAACTTCCTCCATCTAACATTCCTAACTGATTCAGGAAGAATGTATGTTTCTTTTCATTCAATGGTTTGGTGAAAATATCTCCTCTTTGCAAATCAGTTGGGATATATTGAAGTTCAATTTTATTCTTTTCAACATTATCTCTTAGGAAGTGATGCCTAATCTCTATATGTTTTGTCCTACTATGGAGGACTGGATTTTGGGCTATAGAAATAACACTGGTGTTATCACAAAAGAATTTTGACTTATCTAAGATGCAACCATAGTCTAGGAGCTGGTTTTGAATCCACAATATCTATGAGCAATAACTACCTGCTGCCATGTATTCAGCTTCAGCAGTTGATGTGGACACAGATGTTTGTTTCTTATAAAACCACGAGACAAGTCTCTCACCAAGAAACTGCAAGTTCCACTGGTGCTTTTCCTGTCTACTCTACATCCAGCATAATCAGCATTTGAAAATCATATTAATTCAAATCCTGAATCTTTTGGATACCAGAGACCTAGATTTGGACAACTTTTCACATACCTAAGAATCCTTTTTACTAATGTTAGGTGTGACTCTCTAGGGCTTACTTGGAATCTAGCACAGATGCATGTAGCAAACATTATGTCAGGTCTATTAGCTGTAAGATACAATAAAGATCCAATCATTGCTCTATATGTTGTCTGATCAATAGGTTTCCAATGTTCATCAGCATTTAATACAACATTAGTAGGCATAGGTGTTTTCATAGAGGATGCTTCAGCCATACCAAATTTCTTAACCAATTCTTTTGCATACTTGGTTTGAGAAATGAATATGCCATCAGCATGCTGTTTGACTTGCAATCCTAGAAAGAAGGAAAGCTCACTCATGATACTCATTTCAAATTTTGAAGGCATTAGGTTGGAAAACCTCTTGCACAAGTTTGAATAAGTAGATCCAAAGACAATGTCACCTATATAAATTTGTACTAGTAGGATATTGGACCTATGGGTTCTAATAAAAAGAGTTTGGTCTACTCTACCCCTTTAAAAATCATTTTCCAAAATAAAGCATGCTAAGGTCTCATACCATACTCTAGGAGCTTGCTTGAGACCATATAAAGCTTTATGCAATTTAAAAACATGATCATGATGAGTAGGAGAGATAAAACCTAAGGGTTGTCTTACATATACTTCTTCCTTGATATATCCATTTAGAAAAGCACTCTTCACATCCATTTGATAAACTTTGAATCTCTTGTAAGCTTTATAGGCTAGGAATATTCTTATGGCCTCTTACCTTGCAACTGGTGCAAAGGTCTTGTCATAATCTATTCCTTCTTCTTGAGAGTATCCTTGTGCAACTATCCTTGCCTTGTTACTTACAATAATGCCTTGATCATCTAGTTTGTTCCTGAATTTCCATTTTGTTCCAATAATGGGATGATCCTTTGGCCTTGGCACTAGCTCCCAAACCTTGTTTCTTTCAAATTGGTTTAACTCCTCTTGCATTACAATGATCCAGTGTGGATCTTGTTCTGCATCTTGTATGGATTGAGGCTCAATTTGAGAAAGAAAGTAGGTGTGCATCAGATTTTGGTTGACCTGATTTCTGGTTTGCACACCAGCTGAGATGTCTCCAATCACTTGGGAGATTGGATGATCTCTTGATGTTACTAAATCAATAGGGGGTGTTGATTGTTCACCAACCTGTGTTGTTGTTTCCTTTTGTGGAACAACAACTAGCTCTTCAATGTGATTCTCACCAAGATGTTGATTGTCTTCTTCATCTTCACTGCTTTCACCTTTTTATTGGATAGGTGAAGGTGTTGTATCCTCTTCAATAATGTTTACCTATTTAAATTCTCTGAAAGAGAATGTACCTGCAAAGGTTCTATGGTAGAAGTATTCTTCTCTTTGTAAGACATGTTAGTTTCATCAAAAGATACATATACAGATTCTTCAATTTTAAGAGATGATTTGTTATACACCCTATAAGCTTTACTGATCATGGAGTATCCCAGAAACACTCCTTCATCAGCTTTGGCTTGAAATTTTGCTATATATTTCTTGTCATTATTATGAATGTAACAAATACAACCAAAATTTTTGAAATAGTCCACTTTAGGTTTCTTCCCTTTGAGTAGTTCATAGGGAGTCTTGCCCTTCATCTTATGTATCAAACTTCTATTCAACACATAGTTTGAGGTGTTCACTGCCTCTTCCCAAAAGGATAGAGGAAGTTGAGCATCTGTCAATAATGTAGTAGCAGATTCAATAAGGGTTCTATTTTTCCTTTCAGCTACCCCATTTTGTTGAGGAGTTCTAGGAGCTGAGAAAGTGTGCCAGATCCCTTCACTCTTACAGAACTCTTGCATAAGAAGAGAATCAAACTCTGTCCCATTATCACTTCTGATCAGGGCAATGTGAGTATTGAACTCAATCTGTATGCATTTGAGAAACTCTGTCAAACACTTAAAGTTATCAGACTTCTTCCTCAGAAAGAACACCCATGTGAATCTAGAGAAGTCATCTACAACTACTAAAGTGTAGGATTTACCTCCTAGACTTTGTACTGTAATGGGTCCAAACAGATCCATGTGTAACATATACAAAATTCTAGGTGAATCACTCTTATTTAGTGACTTAAAGCTATTTTTAGTTTGCTTGCGTAATTGACAAGCCCTTCAAAGTCCTTCCTTCTTGTAGGGGCCAGAAGGTAGTCCTCTAACAAGGTTGTTCTTGGATAGCCTAGCAATGGTTCTAAGGTTTACATGTCCTAGTCTCTTATGCCATAGCTCATTTGGTTTACTAATAGAATTGAACAAACAGATATCTACCTTAGTTGATTGAAAATCTACAAGATAGATGTTACCTTTCCTTTTACATGTCAACACTGTTGTGTTGTCCTCTGATTTGATTTTGCATGAAGATTTGTTGAAGATCACTTGGAATCCTTCATCACACAATTGACTGATGCTGATTAAGTTGTGCTTCAGTCCTTCCACATAGGCAACCTTCTTGAATGTGACTGACCCTATCTGGATTGCACCATATCCCTTGGTCTGTCCAAAGTTTGAGTCTCCAAATATGACCTTGGGTCCAAGCTTGGCTTTGAAGGATGTAAGATTATCCTTGCTCCCTGTCATGTGCTTTGAGCAACCACTATCCAGATACCATTGCTGGTTTATTGTTGGATAGGTCTTCACGTGCATATATAACAATTTATTTGTTTTTGAACCAGTTTACCTTGGGTCTAGGTTGATAGCCTTTAAAATATGAAATAAAAGACATCCCTGGTTGACTCTTATAGCCTTCAGGATGATATCTCCTAGGAGGTATTATCCATTCAGCATAAGGGTTGAAACCTTGGGATGTGGGACCTCTAGAATTGAATTTTGATTTACCCTTAAAAGATTGTTCAAAGCTCTGAGCTTTGTTCGACGATCTTTGAGCTGAGTTCGACGATCTTGGGTCAAATCATCGAGCTCCGTTCGAAGATCGACTTTGCCTGAGTTCAGAGTTCAGCAATCGTCGACCTGAGTTCGACGATTCAGCTTGAGATTGCTGAGCTCCGTTCGGAGATCGCCGAGCTCTGTTCGATGTTTTCCTTTGAACCTTATTTTCCTTAGGTATATCATAATTCTTCCTAGCTATCTCTACAACTCCCTTTCCTTTATCTGAGATAAATTTGATTGAGGTTGTTAATACTATAGGTTGGCTGGATGAAGCACCCAAGCCCAGTGTACTGTTAAGTCTGTAATTCACTATGCTTATGATGTCCATCAGTCTGATGCTTCTCCCATTGAGGGATTCTTCAAACCTCTTTGCCTTAGATAGTTCACTTTTCAGTGAAGCTATCTCCTCCCTGCAACATTCTAACTCCTCAGAGAGTTTGAGGTTATCTGATTTTAAAGTGCTGTGTTCAGACAGTTGATTTCTGAGAGAGATAATCTCTTTCTCAGACTTGAGTAGGTCTAAACACAGTGCCTTAAACTCAAATATAAAGTCCTCTGAATCAAAATCAAAAGTGTCTATTACCTGATCTTCTTCAGCTTCAGGTTCAGATTCAGATCCTGACTCTTGTTCTGCATCTGAATTGTGTTGAGAAGCATTGATAGCCATCATGTAGAAGTCCTTCTCTTGGGCATCATCTTCATCATCACTTGAGCTTGATGAAGTATCTGATTCTTCTTCAGTCTCACTCCAGGTCTCAGCTACAAATCCTTTCCTGGTATGCTTGTTCTTGTTAGAGGAGGATTTGTCATAGTTGTTTCTCCTGGAGTCTTTGTCTCTTTTCCTTTCTCTCTTATCTTTCTTATCCTTGTTTTGGTTCTCTGGACAGTCAGGCACAATGTGGCCTGGTTTTCTTCATCCAAAACAAATAATCTCCTTATTACTAGATTTGTCATACCTTGGCTTTTCATGGCCTCTGGATGACCTTTTCCTGAAGTCTTTTCTAGCTATCTTGTAGAATCTTTTGGCTAGTAGGCTCATTAGCTCTTCATTGCCTGTGACCTTATTTTCAGGCTGTTCTTCTGTAGCTTTAAAAGCAATTGTCTTCTCCTTCCTTATTGCTAGAGAAGCTGTCTTTTGCTCTTCCTCTCTATTTTTGATGAGCAGCTCATAAGACTTGAGCTTGCCCAATAGAGCTTCAGTGGTGATCTCATTTAGGCTTCTGGCATCCTTGATTGGCCAGATCCTTAAGTCCCAAGTGCTGGGGAAGCTTATTAGGATCTTATCATTGAGTTCAGTTAGTGAGATTTCCTTGTCCAAAGATTTCAATTCACTAACAATCAGACTGAGTCTGTTATACATGTCAGCTACTGACTCAGTTTCTCCCTTCTTGAAGTTCTCATAACGAGTTATGAGATGAGATCTTCTGTCCTTTCTCTCATCAACAGATCCTGACACAAGCTCAGATAGCTTGTCCCATATTTCTTTTGCTGAGTTGCATTCATCCACTTTTTGAAATATATCATCAGACATTGTCTGAGCCAATATATTCATTGTCTTTGCATCAACAACTTTCCACTTTTTGATTTCTGCATATGTTCCTGAAGGGGGTGGAACAACACTTGTACTTTTTGTTTCTAGAGGTCTTGGACACACTATCAAAATAGAATTAAAGATATCCTCATCAATAGAGTTCATGTACAATTTAATCCTTGCCTTCCAAAGTGCAAACTTAGAAAGATTGCACACTGGAGGTCTGGTGCTTGCATAGTCTTTGTTCTGTGCCATGGATTTATATGAAAATAAATATAATAGAAATAGCAACCCTCTATTAAAGATTGATCTTATCAGAGATCTTTTGGTTCAGGTGTTAGCCTGTAAAAACAACCAACCTAGTAAAGATCTAGCGGTTGAATAACCAACCTCGCTCTGATACAAATTGAAAGTTACGGTAAGATCTACCTTTACTCTAGAGGGGGGGGGTGAATAGAGTATCTTAAAATAATTTTGCAAATTAAAACTAATTGGTAGTGGAAGACTTAATTTAATTATAGTGTATTGTGCTTGCAGTATAATAAAGTAAAGTAAAGCAAGAAGGCAAAATCACAGCACACAACAAATAAAACACAGGCAACCAGAAGACACAAGGAGCTATAGTGGTTCCCCAATCAACCTGGGTACATCCACTCTTCTACCACCCTAGGTAGGAATCCACTACAGGAATAGTTGATCAGGTGTCCTGGGCACCAATGAGCTTTTGATAAGGTGCTCAAAAACCAACCCAGATTTTTTGATCAGGTGTCTTTCCACTATTGAGTTTTAACAAGGTCTCAGAAACCAAACACAAAACTTTTGAAGGGAGTTTTGAGTAACCCTTTTACAATAAAAGAAAATAAAAAGAGTGAAGGTGTTCTTCTCTGTCAACAATCAAAGAGAAGACGAGTGGATTTGTGATGCCAAAGCTCCCCCTGAGATTTGTAGTTGTTCAGGAGAAGAAACTTTGCATAGGGTGATAGGCCTTCAGAAGATGAGATCTCCAGCAAAAGATAATTTCAGCAATGACTGAAATGTGATGTGTCTGGAGTCTTGATTGATGAAGCCTTGAAAAACTTGAATCAGAGATGAGGTACTGTAATCTTGTAGTTCTTGTGTGTGTCTCACAGATCTCAGATATTGTTCTTACTTTTCTCTTATTATTCTTCTTTATCTCTATTATCTGAAAAGATATATTGAAATCCAATCTTCTAGATAGTCATTGGCCAGTCATAAATAACTTTCTTAATTGATAACAGTCTCTGGAGGAAAGTCCTAAGAAACATTCCCTTTTAGTCTCCTTGAAACTTGCTCCAGATTGATTGAAACGGCTACAAAATCTTTGCATTAAATGCTGGATATGAAGAAATTTGAATTCCATAACTGACTGAATTTGAAATCGTGACATCATCGATCTCTCAAGAAAATCGTTGATCTGAGCTCGACTATCGTGGACCTGAGCTCAGAGACTGGATTTTAACTTGAGACAGAAATGTCGATCTGAGCTCGACTATCGTCAAACTGAGCTCAGAGATTTTGATTTTTACTTGAGACAGATACGTCGATCTGAGCTCGGAGATCGTCGAACCGAGTTCGACGACTCGTTGAACTGAGCTCGATGATAATTGCCTTAGTCTTCTGCACTTGTAATCTGAACTAGGAGGTCTTGGGGGCAGCTTTCAAACCTAAGTATTAAGCCTTAGACCTATTTTAGTTGACCTTTAAATCTATACAATGAGGTCAAGACACAATCCTATGAACATAGTGATCCTTACCCAAATCAGTAATAGGGTGTTCCAACAGTCCCTATCAGTGACAATAGTTTTAGTGACACCCCTATGCCCAACGATCTCTTTAAAGAATAACTTAGCGACGTGAGACGCATCATCGGTTTTGTGACAAGCAATGAAATATGCCATCTTCGAGAACCGATCAACGACCACCATAACAGAGTCGTGACGTCTAGACGTGACGGGGAGTCCTAGGACAAAGTCTATGCTAACATCTTCCCATGGAACAGAAGGAATCGGGAGGGGGGTATATAGACCCGCATTCGTCTTATTCCCTTTTCCTAACTGACACGCTCTACAACTTCCAACCACCTTGTGAACCGTAGACTTGAGACCCGGCCAATAAAAAATTTCCTCTACTAAGGTAATGGTTTTGTCACGCCCAAAGTGGCTGCCGAGACCGCCGCTATGTAATTGCCACACTATGAATTGGCGAAGGGAAGAATGAGGGATGTATATCTGAGCGTGCTTAAATAGATATCCATCACGGAGATAATACGCAGAAATGGTCGTGGGTGACTCGCCTTGGGTGGACAAATAGATTTCTTTAAAAGCCAGACAATGAACATACTCGTCCTTAATACGCTCAAAACCTACGACCTTGACCTCTAGTGTGGTCAATAAAAGAGAGACGTGGCTAAGAGTATCCGCTACCCGGTTAAGATTTCCCTTCAGATGTTTAATGTTAAAGGAGTACTCCTGCAGGTATGAGACCCATTTCGCTTGGCGGGGGCTGATTTTACCTTGTGAGTTGACAAACCGCAGGGCCTCGTGATCGGAAAGGATAACAAACTCCTTAGAAAGGAGGTAGTGCCGCCAATGTTGGAGGCACCGAATAATGACATAAAATCCACGATCGTAATTGGAGTAGTTGAGCATATGTCCCACAAGTTTCTCACTAAAATAACCTACTGGATGCCCCTCTTGACTTAAAATGCCTCCAATACCAATCCCGGATGCGTCACATGATAACTCAAAGAACTTATCAAAATTCGGTAACCGCAAGAGGGGTGCTTCCGACATCCGGGCCTTAATCGTGTGGAACGCTTTGGTGGCAGATTTTTACCACACAAAGTCCCCTTTCTTCATGTACTCCGTGATGGGAGCCATGATGCTACTAAAATCGTGTATGAACCGGCGATAGAAGGTGGCTAAACCGTATAAACTTCTAACTTCCCTAATGTTACTGGGCTCCGACCAATCCACTATGGCTTGGACTTTCTTCGGATCAACGTGTATGCCCTTCGAACTAACAATGTAACCTAGGAACTCCATCGACGATACATTGAACGTGCACTTCTTAATATTGAAAAATAATTTCTCCATTCGGAGCATCTCCAAAATAGTGTTCAAATGCCCCTAATGATCGGAAGTGGAGGTGCTAAAAACGAGTATATCATCAAAGTATACCACGATAAACTTCCCCATATACGGTTGAAAATGTGTGTCATCATCCGAGAGAACGTACTTGGGGCATTGGAGAGCCCGAACGGCATTACTAGTCACTCATAAAGTCCTTCCTTCGACTTAAACGCTGTTTTCCACTCATCCCCTTCTCTAATCCGAATCTGGTGGTAGCCACTCCTAAGATCTAATTTCGAAAAGATTGTGGCCCCAGCTAGCATGTCCAATAGGTCGTCCAAATGCGGGATGGGAAAACGGTACTTAATAGTGATTTTATTAATGGCCCAACTATCCACACACATTCTCCATGAACCGTCTTTTTTGGGTGCTTGCAAGGCGGGAACGGCGCATGGGATTTTACTATGCTGAATAAATCCCTTTTGCAATAATTCGGCAATTTGGGTTTGCAACTCCGCGTGGGCGGATGGATTCAATCGGTAGTGGGGTAGGTTGGGTAGGGAGGAACCCGGAATGAGATCTATAGCATGTTGGATATCCCACAACGGGGGTAATGTTGCTGGAAACTCCATCGAATACACGTCCTTGTACTCTTCTAAAAGATCCCGCAATGCCGGTGGTAGGATCTCGAACGAGGATTCGTCGCCCTTGACTTGTAGACAAACTAGCGAATAAAGAATACCCTCCACAAAGGAGTGACGCTCGAGCTCTTTCCTACCTATTAACGTTAAAGTCTTCTTCTTGGCAGGCACAATTGTGTCCGAAGAGGCGATCGAGGGGTCCTTAGGGGGAGTGGGCTTCAAGGTAACGGTCTTGCCATTAAACTTGAACTCATAGGTATTTGCACGGCCAAAATGAGTCACATCATAATCAAAGAGCCACGGACGTCCTAATAACACGTGACATACGTCCATAGGGATGACGTCGCACCAAACCTTATCCACGTATCCATTAATAGTCAACGACACTAGACATCACTTAGACATCCCAATTGAAGTTTTGTTGACCCAAGCAATTTTATATGGTTGGGGGTGTGGTTCCGTGCTTAATTTCATCCGGGTGACCGCATTTTCAGAAATTACATTCATGCAACTTCCGCTATCAATAATCAGCTTACACCATTTATCACCGCTTTTAAAGTGCAGAGAAAATATGCTAGTCCTATTATACTCGTCCAATACTTGCGGGGTAGATAGGATACAATGCATCACCATCATATAAGAATCGTCATCCAAATCACTAGGCTCTCCTTCAGATTCATCCACGACCTCATAAACAATTTCGGCGGGTTCGGCGGGAGAGCCCATAAGTGCCAGGGGTTTCGTTTTAGTGGGGCACTCGCTAGCATAGTGCCCTTGGATCCCGCAAGTGAAACATGTGGCGTTAGTCTTACTGATCCGCCCTATAGAAACTCTCTCATCGGTGGGACCCCTGATGTTCCTAGAGATAATGACCACGGAATTCGAATCAATCGACCGTATCTTTCCCTTGTCCCGCATGGAGGACGAATGTGGGGGTCCTAAAATGGACTTTCCCTTCTGGAATGCTCGCCCCTTGGCCTTGTAGGCATTGTGCTTTTCTATATCCATGGCTGCATTGAAAGTCGTGTTAAGGTCCGTATGAACATAACGCAGGAGCTTGCCTTGGATGTCTGGGTTGAGTCCCTTACGAAAACGGGATAACGTAACTTCGGGCATTTCTCGGACTTCACACCGTACCATCAAATCATTAAGGAGGCCCATGTACTCCGCTATCAATTTGCTTCCCTGGCGATGGGTGGCTAACTCATCGAACATTTAAGTTCGGTAATACGCCGGGACATATTGGTCCGTCAGGAGTGCTTTTATGGTAGCCCACCCAATTGGGGGTACTCCATTCACGGCACCTAGACGCCTCTCTTCGTTCAGCCAAAAAGTTTTGGCCCTACCCAGAAGCTTCATCCAAGCAACTCACAACTTCTCAACGTCTGTCAGGTTGTGCCACTCAAAATAGCACTCGATCTCCATGATCCAGTCTAAAAAGACCTGGGGCTCACCCATACCATCGTATGATGGTGAATCTATCTTCACGGCCCTAGTGACATCGAACTAATATGGAGCTCGGGGCACTTGCTCTTTGTCCTGATTACGGGGACGGTTTTGCCTCTCATTTTGCTGATCGGCAGCCTAGGGTAGAGGAACCCGTCGATGTAAACCCATGCCGTCAAAAGGGTTAGCAGCGGGGTTTCGAGGCGTCGCTTGATTTAAAACCATCCCTGTTATTAATTGAGTGAGGGCATCGAACATCTCATTAAACTCTTCCCGAAGCTCCGCGATCATTGCCGGAGCGTGCTCAACCTCATGGTTGTCAGCCATGTGTGAAGTGGAATGAGAATACTCCATGCAACGCCTAGTGCGCATAAACAGTAGGACGAGAATATTTTTATTTTCTGTAAAAATTGGTTTTGACGAGATTTTAGAAAATTATGTTTTGACTACGAATCGAGCACGACCAAGCGAGGGTCTATAGCCTACGACAGAAAAGAAAAGGATGGTGTCGATTTAGAAATTAACACAACCTCCCTCTAATACCAAATTTGATGTAGGCCACCAGATTGTAGTGATCCCACGCGACTACGAACAACGGGCTCTCGACGCTCCACTCTACCCAAACACAAATTAAACGCAGCCCTCGAATATGCTTATTATTAATTAAACGCAGCGTACGGGTAGCCAACCCATTAGAGACCGAACGACGTCTATAGGCCGAGATCCGGTCGAGCTAAGAGGACGAATGTTCGCGTCCGAACGAGCGAGGTGCTGTACCAAGGAAAATCCACCAAAACAAATCGAGTTGGAAAGGGTGGATGTTTCCCCAACAAGAACAAAGCAAGTATCGCCAATCCTTTGTTTTTCGTACGTGTCAGAAATTTCGAAGATAGCCTAATTCCACAAGAAAATAACCACGACAAAAATCCGATCATTCCGAAGTCACGCCAAAACTCAACCACCACAAGAAAAATCTAAGAAAAGAAAACTCTTAGGAAGGAAGTTTCGTTACCCACTCGAAATTGTAGATCCGAGACGTGGAACCCCAACAATCATTCGTTCCCTCCACTAGCCCACCGGAGGTGCGCCAAAGAAGATGCACGCGTCCATCTTCGTCTGTCCGCGACCGCGCGACCTTCCCCAATCCGATGTTGCACCTTGGTTCCTCTCGGATGTGCTGGTCGAACCTTCTTGAGGAGGGGTTGGATGAAACGGATAGGGGAAGTGGAAAGGAGGGGGAATAGTGGGAAAGGAGAAGAGGGGACGGGAGGAGGAAAGAAGGTGGCCGGTGGTCTAGGGGGGGCGACGGCCCTGGCAGAATCGAGAGGGCGGGCGACGGCCCTGGGCGGAACCGAGAGGGAGAAAGAGAGGGGGGAGGCGGTCCTGGCGGAATCGAGAGGGAGAAAGAGAGGGGGCGGCGGTGCCCTTGGCCGAAGCTAGCTGGAGGGTGAAAGAGAGAGGGGGGCGGCAGTTTGGCCGAACCCAGCGGGAGGAAGAGAGGGGGCGTCGGTTTAGAGGAGAAGGGATTTTAGGGTTTAGTTTTCCATTATAATATCCTCCCCATTAGATCTCAAGTTATGGCCTTATATAGCCTTACACAAATCAAATGCTATATGCAGCCCCCAAATTTAAAGGTCCAACATAAATGTCCAAAATAACATATTGAAAAAAATAGTAAATTAAGTACGGTTCTTCATGTGCCGAGGGCGAAGGTTGTAGCGTTGCCCGTCAAGATCATCGCGGCGTCGCAAATCCTTGGATGGTGGCGGTTGATCATCAACAACCGCATCTTCATCAAAATGAGGGTCGTCGTCCCCATCAAATATCTTAGTCATGAGTTTTCCTCCTTTTGTATGCAACATGGTCTTATCCATCAGACCACCTGTGTTTACACCTCCCAACAAAATGGGGTGGCAGAGCGTAAAAACCGTCATCTCCTCGATGTCCTCACACTCTTATGACGCAGATGCAGGTACCTCGCTCCTATTGGGGCTATGTTGTTCTCCTTTCCTGCTATCTCATCAATTGTCTTCCCTCTACGATTCTCCATGGCCAGACCCCCTTCTCCATTCTCTATCCGGGCAAGGAACCATTTCCTCTCCCTCTCCGCATTTTTGGCTGTACGACTTTTGTGCATGCTCCGTCTGCTACCCGTGACAAGCTTTCCCCCCGTTCCACCAAGTGTGTCTTTTTAGGTTACTCGACCACTCAAAAAGGCTATTGTTGCTTTGACCCCGTTCTACGAAAGCAGTTTGTCTCCGCGGACGTGACCTTCTACGAAAATGTGTCCTACTTCTCTCCTCAATCCCCTCCTCCTGATGTCTCTAGCTCTCCACCATCTCTCTCTGTTCCTTCCACGCATATCAACGTCTCCACTCCTATCTCATCTCCTCCTCCGTCTCATTCTCTTTCCGTTATACCCCCTCCACCTCCCCCCTCCTCTCCGCAGCCGTCTATCTCCAGTCCCAGGCCATCTTTATCCGCCATGGACGCTCCGGTCACTGAGGCACGAGATGACCTGGATCTTCCCATTGCTCTTCGCAAGTGGGTGCAGGCGTGTACCCAACACCCGCTTGCGGCAGTTGTTTCCTATGATCGGCTTACTCCCTCTCGTAGGTGTTTTTCTTTGGCTATCTCGGCTACTACCACTCCCCGCACCTACCAGGAGGCTCTTGCTATTCCTCATTAGAAATCTGCCATGGATCAGGAAATCGCCACTCTTACTGAACGAGATACCTTTGTTCCTCCACCAATGGGTACTGATATGGTCGGCTGTCGCTGGGTGTTTGTTATGAAGTTTAGCCCAGACGATACTGTGGAGCCCTACAAGGCCCGGCTAGTGGCCAAAGGCTTTACTCAGACTTATGGAGTTGACTACTTTGATACTTTCTCTCCGGTTGCTCGCCTCAGCACCATCCGGGTTCTTCTCTCTGTGGCCGTCAACCGGGATTGGGTTATTTGCCAGCTTGATGTCAAGAATGCCTTTCTCTATGGGGATCTTCAGGAGGACGTCTATATAGAGCAACCTCCTGGGTATGTTGCTCAGGGGGAGACACGAGTATGCCAGTTGAAGAAGTCCATCTATGGCCTAAAACAAATCCCTCGGGCATGGTTCGACAAGTTCAGTGGCATTGTGGCTGCCATCGGGTTTGCAAGAAGTTCGGCCGATCACTCCTTATTTATTCGCAAAACCGCATCGGGACTGGTGGTTTTGGTGGTGTATGTGGATGATATTCTTCTTACTGGCGATGATCAGGCTGGGGTGGACTTGATAAAGAAACATCTACGTCAACACCTGGTCACGAAGGATATGGGCTCCCCGAAATACTTTTTGGGGATAGAAATCTCTCGGAAGCCTAACTCGTTTGTTCTCTCCCAATGGAAGTTTGCTCTTGATCTTCTACGAGAGGCAGGATTGACTGGTGCGAAACTGGCCCGGTATCCCATGGCTACTGGATAAGACAAAACATGGACATATGACTCGCCTCTTCTATCTGATGCCACGAGGTATAGACGTCTTATAGGCAAACTCATTTATCTCACAATGAACAGACCCGACATCGCCTATGTTATAGGAAAGGTTAGTCAGTTCATGCAAGCTCCTAGGAAATGTCATCTTCAGTCTGCCTTGAAGATATTAGACTATGTCAAAGCAAAACCAGGAAAAGGGCTACACTTTCAGAATAATGGTCATCTGAGGGTTGAAGCCTACTCAGATTCAAGCTATGTGGATGATAAAGGTGACCGTAAATCTACATCTGGTTTTTGTACATTCGTTGGAGGAAATCTTGTGAGCTGGAAGAGCAAGAAACAGTCTGTTGTCTCCAGGTCCAGTGCAGAAGCCGAATATCAAAGTATGGCATCAACCATGTGTGAGTTAAAATGGTTGCGTGCTCTCATGCTTGACCTAGCAGAGGTCTACGACTATCCTCTTATTATGTTCTGTGACAACAAGACCGCTATATACATATCCAAAAATCCAGTCTTCCATGATAGAACGAAACATATAGAAGTCGATTGCCTTTTCATTAAGGAAGAGGTCTTGAAGAGATAGATTTACACTCCGTTCGTCACCTCTGACAAAGAGTTGGCAGATATCTTCACCAAGCCAGTTTCTACTTCCTTCTTCCACATTTGTGACAAGCTGGGCATGATGGATATCTATGCTCCAGCTTGAGGGGGAGTGTCGAAGTATGAGACCGGGCGGTCTGGCGGTCTGTCTTAGCGGATTGAAGACCTCACGGTCTAGCGGTTTCCCTTCAGCGGTTTGGTTGTTGTGTTGTTGCTGTCTGGAGTCCGAGCGGTCTAGCGGTTTGTCTCTGATGGCTTGGAGACCGGGCGGTCTAGCGGTGTAACATCCCATTTCCGACTAGACCCCTAAGTGTGGTTTTGGTCATGACAAAGCCCTATGGACCTAACAAAGGGCAGCTGGCCTCTAGTGTGCCCAACCAACCTTGCCCAGGTCTTCCTAGACCTAGAGAGCTGTCAATGGGTCACCAAAGATCCATTAGGGTCAACTCTAGAGCCTGAGTTGACCCAAGTTAACCTTTAACCTAAAATGGTCAAAGTGCCCTTATCAAGGGTCATGTGACCTCTAAAATGCCAAGTCAACCCTACCCAGACCTACCTAGACCCTAAGAGGGGCCAAGGAGTCAATAAGGATCCATTTGAGTCAACCCAAATGGTCAAGTGGACCAAAGTCAACCCAAGCCCATTTTGGGTCAACCTAGCCCAAATGGGCTAACCCAAGCTTAAACCATTGTTTCCCTAGGCTAACTTCAATTCTCATAATTATTATGAGTGGAATGACTACATATATCCTATGGGGTTTGACCAGTCAACTTGGTGACTAGGAGAGAGAAAGGGGACTTCATTTTATGGTAATGGTGGAGAGAGAAAATGGGGAGAGGAATTGGTGTGGGGACCGGCCAAAGGAGGCCAACAACCATCCATTATGGCTGCAATCAACTCCTCTAGGGGAGAGGAGTTGATTCCAGCCATTTCCCGGCCACCAAGGGGCAGTTTCAGCACCCTCCTCTCAACCAGAGCCACCACCTTTAATGGCTTTAATGGCCATTGAAGCTACAGCCCCTCCCCTCCCCAATTCAGCATTTAAACTCCATCAGTGGGTCAAGGGGAAGATTTCCCACCACTTACCCGAAGGAGCCGAGCCATTTCATAGTGTTGTTGTAGAAGCCGAGCGCCGCCGCCGTCGACCATGGCATCCCGTCGTTCCTCCCGCATTCAGGCCGCCGGAAAGGTCCTCCTCCACTCCTTGCTTCATAGATAGATCCTAGGAATGTTTAGGTTTGAGGTTCGGGCTCAATTGAGCCCGATCCAAATTCTCATTTTCATGGTTTCGGCCGAAAAATCGGCTTGGTAGAATCGTCGGGATAGGTGTCTCCGGCGGCCGTGCCGCCGGCTGGGGGTAGCCCCCACCTCCCCGAAGGTGGTGGTGGCGGTGGCCGGCCGGGGAAGTGGCCGGGTGGCCGGGAAATCGGCCCGCAAGCCGCTCCAGGACAGGGCAATCTGGGCCGTCGGCTGGAGGAATGGGATAACCCGATGCCGTCCATAATAGAGGCTTTAAGATTCGTGCAGAATGATTTAAATTTTAGTAATTTGATTTAATGCAATTCTATCACACTATATGTAGTATTTGGTTTTAATTTTGAAAAATACTTAAGCTCATCTAATGGAAAAGTAATCAACATGAAATGTGTAGCCCTAAGGGTCTACTTTAATCCAAAATTAATTTGGACATGTTTGGACCTCTGATTGGGCCAGGGCTCCCATTTTGGTGGGACCTATACCTAGGGCTATCCAGAAATTCAAATGGATGCCCACCTCTCATCCCTTGTCCAAATGAGCTGAAATTTGGGAAGGGAGTCTACACTAGCTATATTTAGGGCCTGTCCAAAAATGGGAATTTTTGGAGAATATATTTTTATAGTTTTAGAAAAATTTAATAAACCATGTATAAATTAAATAGGTGTCATAAACACCTCAAAATCCCCCCCAATTTTGGGTGGGTAGTCTTAAAGGCAATGCTAAGGCTCTGGTAAAAATTTCATCTCATTTGGAGAT
Source organism: Platanthera zijinensis (assembly GCA_039513925.1). Classification (NCBI taxonomy): domain Eukaryota; kingdom Viridiplantae; phylum Streptophyta; class Magnoliopsida; order Asparagales; family Orchidaceae; genus Platanthera; species Platanthera zijinensis. The sequence continues at coordinate 53,427,822 of CM077079.1, read as the reverse complement.
GTTTTGATTAGGTTTTTATCCAACCCTAGGTTGACCCTCATAGGGGTAATTAGGTCAAAACACCCCATTAGGGTTTTGAGTGGTCAAATCACCTCAACAGAGGCTGAAACTTTGGTGACTTACTTTTTATGGTATGACACACCCTCCAATGAAATTTGGAGTGGTTTGGGGCTGGGTATCCCTAGAACTCTAGGGTAGGCCCTTTTGTGGGATTTTTAGGGTTTGATGATAATTGGGTCAAATGACTTTGGAATGACCTGAAATTTGGTGGAGAGGATCATAGAGTGTGTATGGTCCTCTGGATGAAGTTTCATTGAATTTAAAAGCCCTTAACCCCCTCAAATCCCTAACCATAGATTAGGGCACAAAGACCAATAATTGGGTTTAGGCAATCAAAACACCTCATAATAACTTGAAATTTGGGAAGAGTATTTATGAGATAGGTATATTTCCTAAAATAATTTTGGTGAAATTTTTAGATTAGTAAAATCAGTACTTCTTTTATAATCCTAGCCTTGCCCTTAAATTTTATTATACTTGTTATAATATTTATTACCATTGTAAAAGTTATGAAATTTGGCATTTGAAAGTTTTATATCATGGTAGCCCCTATGTATTTTTATTGAAAATTTTAGATGATTATTTTAGGTACTTGATTCATGAATTTATGAATTATGAATTTTGATCATAAATAGATGTGGAGCTTAATATTAATATGAAAATTATTAAATCTGGTCAATTGGTGTTTTATATCAATAAGTCGGTCCTGGAATTTTCTCATAATTTTTAATTAACTATTTAAAGTACTTGCTTCAATAACCCAAGAGCTTGGAATTGCCAATGTAAAATTAAATTAGGAGTCACTGTTCACTAGAAAATTGTGAGAATCCTTCTAGAGTGTTTATTAGGCCATGATAATCTTACTGGATTTTTGCTATAATTTTTGGAACAATATTTCTGACCTTTGATTCTTAAAATAAGTATTATCAACCTTATATTCTAAATTGTGATTTTTGGGCCTAAACCATTTTAAAAATTCACATATCTTGGATTTACTGTTGAATTGCTCTTTAGAATTTATCATGATTTTATGAAGTTTTATACTTACATGAAAAGTGCACTTCATGATCAATTGGTATCTCTTGGAACCCTTAAGAAAATTAATTAAAATATCAGAATAATTAGGGAAATTATAATTCTATGGATTTAGTCTATTTGTGTCATGATAAGCCTCCAGTAAATAACTTAGGGAACTTGGATTATTATTTGGATTATCTCCTATTCGGTTCGACATATAGCCTAGGTTGGTCTGCATGTAGCAAATTGTTAAATAGCAATAAGACATGATCCAGGATAGTTGTTGGAGTTAGTCATTTTGGCTTTGTGGACTGGTGTGGATGATTTCACTATAGAGGGATAGGATGAGTAGTGAGAAGTGGTTTGGCTAGAGTCTAGAGGGGTTCGGGTTCGACGAAAGATCGTCTTTCCCGAAGAGAGGAAGGTTAAAAATCACCCTAGGTTAGTCTATCGTAATATGAGAAGGGAATGGATAAAGGGAATCAACCAATAACAATAAGTGCCTTGCGAAAGGGAACGATGGGCTTCAGCTACAATCATAGTTCCTAGTGCCCTTTGAGAGCCCTTCACAGGGAATACCGGGGGCAGTTCTGGGTTAACGTAAACTGCAATAACAAACTGAAAAGAGTAACTTAGTAATTATGATCTCACATATCTCAAACACTGTTAGCATAGGAAGATTGTTGGGAGCTTCGGCTCGGTTGGTTAAGAGACGGACGGAATGGTCCGGGGAGCTTCGGCTCGATTGGTTAAGAGACGGACGTTTTAGTCCGGGGAGCTTCGGCTCGGTTTTTTTTGTTTGATTACGATTAAACTTGCATATGCATACAAAGGAATATCTAAGGTTGTGGGTCTTCGGTACTGGGTTGTCGTAGCACCGACGCCAGTACGATGACTCGGCAAGTGTTGTTTTTACACTTCTCCAAAGCTAAGTCCTGCGGTCCAGTCGGCAAGAGTACGCAGGAGTCCTCTTTGTGCACCAAGCGTTGAGGCATACAATAGGTCAGACCGGTAGTGCTATACTGGTTTTGAGGTGGGCGAGGCCCAACCCACCGCTTCCGTCTTCCACTATAGAGGTATCATGGGAGGTAACGGCTCCGAAAGGGGGAACTAAAGGTCTGTGTGCACAGAGTCGGGTGTGTGAGTTGCACTTGCATGTTCCATCATACCCACTTGCATGTCATAGTATAATCGATTCATTTAATTTTGACACCTAAAGTATAAGTGGAATGAGACGCTTATACATTAGGACTTGCAAAACGACCCCTTGGTCTATAAGCTTGTGTGGGCAAGTTTATAAATTAAGGTTTAATTCAATATATATATGCTGCTGTTTGATAACCGACACCCCAACGTATAAGTGGTATGAGACACTTTATACGATGGGAGCCTTGCAGAAGATCCTTTGGCTTATGTGTTTCCGCTCATAAGTCAAGGTTATATTTCATACTTTACCTTACTGCCATTTATATTATAAACTGCTAGTATCGGTCCGCTGCCACCTTCTTTGATTTATTCTCCACCTTCATGTCCAATCCTCTCATCCTCTCCGCTTAGTGCCTAAGGGCCTTGGGGGAAGGGGTGGGGGATGATAGGACTTAGTCTTATAGACTAACGGGTTTCGAACCACATCATTCAGGGGATCGTAGAGCCCAGCATGGAACAGCAGCCCCGGAGGTCGGCCCGTTTGGAGATGGGGCAGTCTAGCTCAGGAGTTCAGCCAGCTGGGACTATGAGTCCTGACTTATAGTAGATATTATAGTTTGCTTCCGCTTGAGTGATCTGTAGTGAGGATTATGATGTATTGGGCATAAGCCCTTACTTTCAGTACCTTTTATATTATTTCTGTGGGCTCTCCCTTCGTGGAGATTTATTTTCTATACATGTGATTCCAGTGAACTTGCTTTTACTTCCTTATTGGGCTACCTTTCTGTGATTGAATTGGCCGGCAAAATCGGCGCTTCGTGGTGATGACCCTTTAGGGCGTGAAGGTGTCACCGCAAAGTGGCGGTTCTGGGCCTAAGACCCCGGTGTTTTAAAAGAAAAAAAAAAGGGGTCTTACAAGCGGTCTCCTATGGCGATCTCTCCTTCCCCTCTGGTGGTAGCCGAGCGGTTAGCCCTTTCATCTAACCGTGCGGCTTGTGTGGGTTGTTTCTATATAGACCGCTTAGTCCTGTAATTTTTTAGTCCTACATCTCTTTTTTGTATTTTCTCTTCTCCATTTTATAAAAGGGAGGTCATACCTTTGTAATAGATATCTTTTTCAGATAATAAAATTTCTGTTATAGTCCTTCTGGTTTGTTTTTTGTTCGTTTTCTACACAAAAGTTGGTCTTCATTTTGGCTCCGTTTGGAGGGATTTATTTTCACTGATCAATAAGATTCGGTTCATGCGATCATAATCACTTGACCGGTGAAAATAAGTCCCCCCAAATAGAGCCTTAATCTCTTAAACAAAATATTGTATTTTCTAATACAATTGATGCTTTCTCGTGAGGACTCATGATATTTGGTTTAGGATTTGTGCTGGATGCGAGAATGAAATTGGTCGTGGAGAGTTTCTTAGTTCAATGGATGCTGTTTGATACCGAGGCTGCTTTAGATGTTATGCTTGCGACCAACCAATAGTTGGATATGATGTAAGCATGTTAATATATGTCATTATAGTTAGTCTCTAATTTCAATTCTTAAGTCTTAATTCTATCCAAATGAAGGCACCTTTAATTAAGACCATCCAATTTTTATTTTTATTTTATTGTAGTTCTGGATATATAAAGATCATCCCTATCACAAGTCATGCGGTCGGAATCTATATCACCCAAAATGTGATGTTTGTAAGGAATTTGTAAGTGTTAAACATTGCCTACTTATGCATCCTCGTTTTCTAGTATTTGATCACTGTATGGCCCATTTGTCACATTAGAAATATTAATAGCTACTCTATACTTCAAATAGTATTATTTAAGCATGTTGTTGTGACAGAAACTGGTCTAATTGTCGTTTTGTATTATTGAGTCAACGGACTAGAAAATGTATTAATGTATGGTTTAGACTTCATTTGGTATTGTGTTTTTGGTCCGGTTTATTTTGTCAAAACGTGAAGAGGGCCCTAACTCCATTTTTTTTTCGCTCAAAGTTCGATCAGCCCCGCGTTTCTTCCGGTTCTAAAGTTTGCGGGATGAACGTACCTCTGCAGGAGACCTCCAATTTGCCGCATTTAGGGGGAGGAAAATTTTGTTGTGCCGCCCTCCCGTGCCCCGTGCTGTGCCGCCCACTCGTGCCCACCGACAGCACAGACCTACATCTTCTTTATGGTTGTCGTCGGTGGCTCCGCCGGCGCTGGCCTTCCCGGAGCCCACCGCGCGAGGTTGCTAGACTCTGACGAACCTGCTGCTGGGCTCCGAGAAGGCCGGTGGCGGCGGAGCACAGCGGAGACAGGGCCACATCACGGCGGAGGCAGGGCAGATTAATATTTGTGTAAGGCACATAGTTTTTAATAGTAACATTGATTTATTTATGTATATATATATATATTATATATGTATATATCTAATATTATATATAAATTATAATATATATATATGAATATTTATATTTATTATAATATATATATAAATATATTAGAAAAAAATTTAAAAATTTATATAATAAAAAATATTTATAAAATATGAATGTTGTTTTGTCAAACGGTTCTCTGTTCTGAACAGCTCTGTAAACACAGACTATCCGAATAAATATCTATTTTCAGCAAGTAGTTTCCAATAGCTCAATTTTCAAACATGTATTTACAACAGCTTCTTTTACAACCGCAACCGCTCTCCCAAATGAAGTCTTAGGCTCCGTTTGGGGACTCTTTTTCACCGGTCAAGCGGTTACCACCGCATGAACCGGACCATAATTAATGCCCGATTGATTCGCTCGTAACTGCTTGACCGGTGAAAATAAGTCCTCCCAAACGGAGCCTTAGTATAAGAGATGACAAGTAGGATTATGTTTTTAAGGGAAATGAAAGCTCTGTGTGACCTGCTTGCATGGTTGCAAAACATTTATTTAGAGCTTCTTTTAGTGAAGGAAATAAGGATGCATCACCTGATTATAAACTTTAATTTTTTTTTCCGTCCTAATAAATTATATTAATCCATTACAAAATTCATTTATTATGGTGGTATTCTCATGAAATGTGTTTTTGATGGCTCATTCATGCAATATTTTTTTATCCTCAGAGTTATCCATCATCCTTCTTGCAGGTGCCAAGTGAATGCTGGGTACTTCCTATTTGGATGCAAAGGACATGTGCTTCTCACCAGCATGATGGTACTCATAATTGCGTCTCTTGCCATAGGAAGCAGGTTAGTATATCCATGATAAATGTCACTATTACTTGTTGATATCCTTGTCCTTAGATTTGGTAATGATTTTCAATCCTCTGGTTTATCTTTACTTTGTAAAATTCAGTTTGTTGGTTAGGTCTGAATTGGAGCGTTGGAATTAGAATTAATTGACAAATCCAATTCCAACGTTCAACAGTCACAAATTTTCCTCGGAATTGGATTACATTTTAGTTCCCATAGAAGAAACACGCATTCCTCAATTCCGATCTCGCGAGATCTTCATTCGTGATTTTCACCCCTACGGGCGCGCCCTCTAACTCTCTCAAAAATACCTCAACGCAAACTGTGTTCTTCGTCTGGGAGCGCATTTCTCGCAGAAGAGCGCATTTTTCCACCTGTACGCGCATTTTTTGCCCGGGCACGCAGTTTTTCCCCGGGCGCGCATTTTTTCGCCCGAGCACACATTTTTCGCCCACACAAGGATTTTTTGGTCGGGCGCAGTTTTTTCAGTCGGGTGCGCATTTTTCGCCTGCCGAGAATTTTTCACCCGGTGAGCATTTCCCCCGGGCGCACATTTTTCGATCGGGCGCTCACCTTTCGTCAGTGCAGAGAAGCAGAACGTCATATTGTTGGGTATTGCATCCACAATAACCCAGATTTGTATGAAGTCACCCTTGAACTAAGATGAATGAAGTTTGTATTTGATGCACTTTTAGTTGAGTGTTTACAGGACTTATATGGCAAGTGTAGACCAATGTCAATCTACAATGAGTCTCCAACAAAAGACCATACAAATGTTAATCCTTCATTGTCTAATCCATCGTTTTGACTCATGTGTAACCTCTCTATTGGGATACACTTCCATTTCAAGCACTAAGAGCATGTGTGAAAATTTGGATGCTGTGTATTCTTGAAGAAATTAAGTTTTCAGACTCAAAGAAATTCTAAGTGTTTTTCTCGAGTACTAAGTTTTGTTCTCGAGAAGAACTAGAGCAAGTTGTCGAGTAAGACTTGTCATAGATTCGAGTGACAGAAGATGTTCTCGAGAAAGCTTCTTGCTGTTCTCGAGAAAGGCTTATGTACCTGAGTACTTCATGACTCTTATTCTCGGGTTACTTTCCTTATAGACAGAATTTCTCTAAGTTCATGACTCTTATTCTCAGGTTAATTTCTTACAGACTGATTTCTCTAAGTCTTTTTCTCGAGAAGACTTTGATCAGTTCTCGAGATGGCTTTGTTTATTTCTCGAGTAATGTTTTGTTTACTCTAGTAGAAGTCTTTTTGTTCT